>JADDOH010003640.1:0-294905 GCA_016648135.1 Agrypnia vestita | reverse complement strand
GCACGAAAGTTTTGAAAAAAGATCAAAAATGATCGAATCGTACATTAAAATAGTTAAAATTTTCAATGTTTTTAAGAAAACGCTTAGTATTCTCGATTACTGAGATCTCTAAACCTATTTTACACAACATTTTATTATAGCAATCTATATTTTTCCCGCGATTTTAATTTTACGATAAAAAATTTATTCTAAAACACGTTATTCCTCTAGTAGTCTTAATATGCTTTTTATATTGTATCTTGACGTCATGATAGGCCTATCTTAAAAACTTGCTGATGTTCTGCTTATTTCATTTTTTTATATAATTTATTTTAACGTATTTTTCGTTATTTATTAATTTATATTTATTATTAATTATACAATACGTTATTTTTAACGTATTGTATTATAGTTACCTACTGTATATAATAAATTATGAGCCAAATTATGTATTGTGGTTTTTATATATCTAATATTGTTGTTTTATGGTGTCTATAATATTTATTTCCGTGTACGTATGTCTTTTTATTTTTTTATACACCTTTTAATATATTTTTTATTACTCAATATAACTACATATCTTCCAGTAAAAACCGTCTAAAAAAATGTATAATGCATACAAAAAGTGAAAATATTTTCCCAAATTTTTAAAAACTATATAAGATGTAATAAACAACATTTTGTTCTAGAAAATCGTATAAATAACTAATAATTAAAACGAAATAAAACACAACAAATTATAACATATAAAAAATACAAAAATACTAAATTTAAAATTAAAAATAAAAAAGTTGAAAAGCTTGATAAGATATTATCAGCTACCTGATTATAGATACGCGTATTTAAGGTTGACTGGACAAAAATTGCTTTCATCATGGGCGAATATTGAAATTATTTAAATTTGTTATTGTTTTTAATTATAAATTTATTTTGGGTGTGGTGTTAAAACAAATAATTCATACAAAAATGTAGTATTCTTTCTTTATTGTGGGCCATGTTATTTCAAAATTGTGTTTAAAAAAGTTAGATGTACCTATGTACTTGAAATTCTGAATCTAACAAAAGGCGTTATCTCATAAGTTTTTTTAATAATTTAACTAAATTAAATTTGCAAAGAAATATTTGGAATAAATAAGAACCTTACCTAGTTTCAGAGAATAATTTTTCAAGAATATTTAAAGAAAAGGAAATATATAATATCAGGACCTTTCTTCTGTCTCTTCCAGGTAAAATTTTCTCTGTATCATACTTTTGAACGGGAGAGGCTAGGAGACCTTTAAATTTCCTTTTCTATGACAGCCTTTTAATCTAACCCGATCTGTTCATTGCATCATACTTTAAAGCCAAGGGTTCAATTTGCTTCTCCGATAGTACGAGTATAATTTATTAATCTTTATTCGTAGCACATAACGCTTGGGTATTCCTCATTTAATATTTTATCTTGCTACAGGTATCCCAGAGGTTACATTTTGAATTATATAAACAATATTTTCGATGGAGATTTTTGAGAGCTGTTATTGAAGCTTTGACGTTTTAGTTATGAAATTTTACATGAATATACATTGCAAAAATATGTAAAATATCATAACACTTCGTAAACTGCGAGAACATATAACATATTAATCGCACCACAATTGAAAAAATAATCAAAAATTCAAGCGCACTATTTCGGTTTTGGGTGTACTAATATCTGTGGATCTTGGTGGCTCTCTTGAAAATATAGCCAAAGTGTATAAACTATCAGCCAACGTATTTTAAAGTAAAATGTTTGCGTACTTCATTATTAGTTTCCGGGGCGTATTGTCTCTCGATAAAGTTACCAAAAGGGCCGATAACGCGGCTTGATAAAACTTAGTTGGTTTTTGATAAAAATAAATCATTTATTAATTAAAATGCTAAAATGTATTTAAAGTAGCACGGGGTGTGACTTAATCTTAACGAGCAATTACAAACCTTTGAGTAGCAAGCAGCTGAATAATCGAATAATGACTCACTCTGCGAGGGCGTCCCTTTGTGCCGGGGCGAAGAAAAAGTATATCATAAATATTTCCCAAGTTTCCATTGTATTCCAGTGAAGCGCCCGGACCAACGTTCATATGATAAATGGGCCATATTTGTAATCTAGATAAATGTTTGGCACGACTGTGCACCGTGGCTTGTCCCCAAACAATGTAGTGAGATTCAAAGGCTGTCTTGATACACCCCGAATACATAATAAGCACCCGGCAAATAAATATCAAAGAAAGAGCAACTATTATTGTGAATACAGTGTCAACAGTTTGATTCTTATCCGGTAGATAATATAAATTATGATTTGGATTTAAAATATTATTCTCTAATAATAACAATCCTGTTCGTATTATTTATTATTTTATTCAAGATTTTTATCCGTTGCTATTTAAATATTGGATTTGTCAAATATATATTTAACTAGCTGTTCGTACCCGGCGTAGCACGGGTTAAGGATTAAGTTGAAAATAAATTTGTGAAACAAAGGTTTTATTCGAACGGTATAGATTTGCATCGAAAATATATCAGGGGGAGGAGAAATGGTAAAAGGGGAGGGAGGAAATATTGCCTATGTTACCTGCCGAGTCCTAAAGAATAAGTTTCCAAATTTTGAGTCCGATCAGTCGAACGGTTCAGATTCGCATCGAAAATAGGTCAGGGGGTGGGGAAGGGGTAATAGGATAGGGGGGAAATGTTGCCTATGTTACCCGCCGGGTCTCAAAGCATAAGTATGAATTTGAATTTTAAATAACGCATTCCATACTTTTGGTTGGATTTTAAAAATCGTTCTGAACAGGTGAGATAAGGATGAGATTTTCATGAGATTTTTATCGTCATCATCTACAATAGGTTATAAGCTCCCATGAGATATCTCGGAGACAACTCTCGGCTTCCGCAGTCCACCCGGTATTTCGCCGCCTGAGTATGGTTTGACATTTATTTTGTCTTACGCCTATTGTATATCCAACATCAACTGTAAATATCTTTTTCTGTGGGTGAATTAAAATCTTCCCTACAGAATAAATGTTCAAATATAACTAAAAGACTTTTGTTTATCTATATTTTTATAAAAAGTTTTTCTAGATGACGTTTGTGCGCACGTGTCAAACGAACACGTGTCGGTCCTGCCATTCTCAAGAAGTGATATCTGAGTTTATCTACAAATCAAAATCTCAAAAAACGTACACATACCGTAGGTACGTGGCACTGAAATTTATCTCGAGACTGATCTCGCCTTATCTCATTTATATCTACCGGGTGCAGGTATTTACCCATCGACCTTCGAATATTTTTTATTCATGTGTGAGAATTAAATAAATATGTATCATTTTTATACTCTTTTCTGGTATATTTATGTTAAAGGTAATATATAAATGTTTTCTTTCGAGACCAACAATCGGAAAGAAACAAAAAACAATTGCTTCCGAACAGAGCCATTATAAAAATAACATATCAGTGCACATATTTCTCAGTTTCAAACACGGTTCTTGAGACCATTTTTATGATAAATGATTGTTCACAATAGAAGCACCCAGCAGCCGTGTATTTGGACAAAATGGCGGTGGACGACATCTTAATAGCTCTTGTCTTTGAGGCTAGATTCATGATCGGAAAGTTGACATTTTTTCGTTATATTTTTTATGTATCTAAATATTGTGTTTTAAAATTAAAAAAATATAAATTTTAAATTAAAGAAGTATTTTTCTAATTGGTATTTTATCTCAATTAATTTTAAATAAATTAACAAACTAAGCAGTCGTTGGATCACAGATCAAGTGTCAAAAAATAAGTATGCTAGTTAAAATAAGCTCTAATTTTAACTCTTTATAAACTGTGAGTTTACTTCATATATTTTTAACATATATCATCCCTGCTTGCTATATATTGTGTACCAATATGAAACATCTTGTATGATATAAGCCGTAAAACAGCCATATTCACTTTACAAGATTGTTCTCTATACCGTGATTATTTTTACATATTTTATTTTATATTATTTTACCGTATCATATTTTATAGATTGTTACTCTATTCTGTGATTATTTTAGTTATTCTATCAAATTATATAGATTTTTTAGTCCTGCTTGTCACTTTTTGTGATTTTATTTATATTTTGACCAAATTACGTTCTTTCACGTTTCTTCTGCGCAATCCAATTTTTTCTTCTTCTTTTTTTTCTATTACTTTTATTTCAGCTTGCAACTTCTTTTATGGATCCATATAAAATACGCTGTTTTGATAAGAAGTGTAAAACTTTCGCTTGCATTTATTTCCACTTAAGCATCTCGCATGATACTTTTATATTGTTTAAAAATTTTTGTTCTTGTTTTTTACCGTATCTAGGTACTTTCTTTGAAAATAAATTTTAGATTTCAATTTAATAGGATAAAATGTTAAAAAAACTACCTCCTTCAGAACAGGTATATCCATATATCCAGTGCCTGTATCAAGAAAACAAATATCTAATTTCCACCAAAAACGCCGATTTATCGCCAATTAGATGAAAATGAAATGAAATTATAACCTCCGTAACTAAATGCCTAATATCGCCCAAAACATAGCTAAAACATTGAGTGTATTTATAGTAGTGCTTACTATGACATTTATTATTGGTTTCAACTAGAAAAGATTACTATTTAAATCTTGCATAACTATGTACATAATGTATACATTATCTGGGGACAATATCAATGGTCCTTACGTATACTGTCGAAAATGTAAAAAATCTATTTTTGCTTTAACATCTTAAACCATCCAATAAATCGATTTCCGTACAATCTTAAAAGAATTAGATTTTTTGTTTAAAAAAAAACATATATCATAGGAAAATCTAACCGTTTAATGAATATCCGAGAATATAGAGTAAATTGAATGATTAAAATGTGCACCTATGTGCATTAAAAAATATAAAGGTATCATCAGCTTCTGCGAAATCTAAGTATACTATAAGATAAGAAGTAAGGCTCCCTCATCAGACTCAAGAGCTTCTCTTTAATGATGAGGTCTACATGACTAATAAAGGCCGAAAAAATGGCAATTTAATACGTAAGATTTGTATTTGTACCTTATATTAAATTAAATTTAAAAAAAACTATTTCAAGACATGGACTACAGATGTTTCTAGCATAGTCCTTTCAAATATATGGAAGGTTTCAATTTCAAACATGCCATATGTATAACTTGAAAAAAAATGATAATGTGTAGATAGATGTTTTTACGATGGAATTGTTATAGTCCAGTCCTGAATGGACTGGTTATAGATAGTTCTGTCAGCTGCAATAAATATAACTTTAATTGTTTGAAACCGATATGATGTTGATTACAGTACAGTGGGGGAGGGTGGGGCAAGTTGTGACTAATTTATGGAAAAAGGTGTTGTGGAAATATCAAAAACATTTCATTGTAGTTAAAACAAACAATTCTTCACCTATAAAAAATTAGCATTATTGAACATGTCACTAAAAGGACAACGCAACAAAAAACTGTTTTACAAAATATGGGAATTGTCACAACCTGCCCCACCCGATTGGTCAGTTGTGACAAGGGTGGGGCAGGTTGTGACGAACGAATCGTCAAATATTGTTGAGTATTTAAATTATTTAATTTACAAAACAAATATAATGAATAATTAATAGTACAAGAAGTACCATGTTTTATAAATAACTATCAACAAATGAACAAAATTTTTACTCTTATTAACTGTGGTAAGAAAATTCTGTAATCTATTAAAATTATTTTTTGCCAGTCAAATAAAAGTTACAAATAAAATCTTGAGTGAATTCGTCCATTCCAGCACATAGCTCATTACACAATCTTTGGCATTTTATGCACTTCACCCACCTTTCACCCGAAGTATCATTAGAATAAGGGTTTTTACAATAATTGAATTCGTTCTTCGAATCTTCGTTTGCATCGCTGACATCAGTTTCCATGATAGGTGGCTCCTCTTCAGTCTCGCTGGATGAAGATGACACTAGAATTCGTTTATTCACTCCAAAAGTATTTTTCTTGTGTAGTTTTGTCTTTATTTCCACTTTTGTTTTATTGGGTGCTTGTTTTTTTTAGTTCCCTTTGTGATTTTACACTTTTGCATCTTTTCGCCTTTTTTTTCCTTTCTTAGATTATCTTCCAATTCTAACTGATTTTTTATTGGCGGTGGTCAATGGTGTTGTCCGATTTTCGGGAATTTTGATCATATTTTGGCATGCATACTCATATGCAAGCTTTTTCGCATCAGCTGTGGTCAAACCATAATAAAATTTGCTACATTTTGCAATGTCATCCCCAAGTTCTTTTTCTTGCGTATGGGTAAAAATTTGTCCCAGGTTGGAATGGCCCACCTTAGAATTTACAAATGGACGGGCTTTTTCCCGAACTATGAATCGTTTTAGTGTCATATAATTGACGCCAAAAGACACTGCGGCTTTTCGAAGAGACAAGTTTGTAGCCTCTATCTCACACTTTTGGGAATTTCACCCCTTTTTATTTTTTTAATGTAATTTCATACCATTTCGAATATTTGAAGAAAACGAATAAAAAAAGGAAAGTAAAAATAAATTTGAGTTGTACAGTTTCACTTCTAATAATCGTTTTATTAATACATTTTTTATTTATTTCGAAGGGGCTAGTTGTGACAGTCACAACTAGCCCCCACATTTTTGTAACAATTCGCCCCATACGATCATTTTATATTAAAATGTCTATGCAAGTGAATTTATTTACCGCAAGGTTTTCCTTTATTGCTGATAATACAGACAAAAGGCACAACATACGGTAAATATAATGTAAAATAACTCACCTAGTATTGGTATAACAACAAAACATTTGGAATTAGTGCAGAAAAAGTTAGTTTAGTACCTCAAAATTAAACTTTGTCGTTTAACTTTAATAAAATCAACCGCACGGCTCCAATATTTTGACAGCAACTGACACTACGGAGTTCACATAAAATGAGTTTATGCGGGTAACGCTAAGTCAAATTGCACGAATTTTAAACGTCACAACCTGCCCCTGTCACAACACGCCCCACCCTCCCCTACAGTACAGTGTTGCAAATTTGCAGAGGTATTAGAAAAATTAAACAAATTAATTTAAAATACACGCACTTACTGCGAAACTAATTATTAATTTAAATGTTAACTTTTATATTTTGAATGAATGTTTTAAAACATATTGAATGTTTGACTGAATATGGGTAAACGTAATTCATGTTAACCCTGTTTTTCTACTATCTGGGTTGGAGTATCCCCCATTTACCCATCATTACCTCGAAGAATTTTCCACTCTACTGTACAATTATAAAACAAAAGTATCTTCTTAACAGTAATTAAATAATTTAACTGAAAATAAAATTGTCTGTCGTTAAATAATAATGATATATAAGGTAGCTCTATGTGCTTGTACAAGTCAGATTAGTTGAGAGAGACAAGCATAGCATAATATCGCATTAATTAATATTATTCTCTATACTCACTTGCCCCGCATTTTAACAAACAAGTCAGAATTGCCCCTGAACAAAATGGTCGGCTACACGATGTATGTATAATCAAGAATTTACCCTAATTACATTATTTTCACCAGTATAATATATAGTACCAAGAAGTATCTTCTTGGCAACAAGATTAAGCTGGGAGAGAGAATAAAAAAAAAAGTATGAAAATAGAATGGGTCTGGACTGATTAACTTATACAGGGGAACATTGAAGCATCTAGTCGATTCTTCCTTGTCTAGGACAAGGGATGGAAGATGATGATGACATTATTTTCTATGTAAGTGTAAAAATATAATAAATTTTTATCATCTATACCTATAAAACTCAATGTCTTTCTGTCTGTTCTCTATACAAATCCACACCATTTGTCCGATTCGATTCATATTTTGCATACTTATGCTTTGAGACCCGGCGGGTAACATAGGCAACATTTCCCCCATATTCTCATACCCCTTCCCTTCCCCCTGAAATATTTTCGATGTAAATCTGTACCGTCTGAATCTGTAAATCTGTAAATCTAGTCTGTAAATCTGTACCGGACTCAAAATTTGGAAACTTATTCTTTAGGACTCAGCGGGTAACATAGGTGATATTTCCTCCCTATTGTCATACCCCTTCCCCTCCCCTGACATATTTTTGATGCAAATCTGTACCGTTTGACCAACCGGACTCAAAATTTGGAAAGTTATTCTTTAGGACTCAGCGGGTAACATAGGCGATATTTCCTCCCTACTCTAATACCTCTTCCCCTCCCCTGACATATTTTCGATGCAAATCTGTATCGTTCGATCGATCGGACTCAAAATTTGGAAACTAATGCTTTAGGACTCGGCGGGTAACATAGGCGACATATCCCCCCTATTCGTTTTACCCTACTCCTCCGCTGATATATTTTTGATGCAAATCTGTACCGTTTGCCCGATCGGACTCAAAATTTGGAAACTTATTCTTAAGGACTCGGCGGGTAATATGTGCGACGTTTCCCTCCTATTCTTTTAACCCTTCCCCTCCGCCGATATATTTTCAATGCATATCTATACCGTTCGACCGATCGGACTACAAATTTGGAAACTTATTCTTTAGGACTCGGCGGATAACACAAGCTACATTTTTCCTGTCCTCATTCCCCTTCCCTTCCCACGATATATTTTCGATGCAAATCTAAACCGTTCAAATCAAACATTTGTTTCCCACCACAAATTTTACTTAATCCTTAACCCGTGCAACGCCGGGTACGAAGAGCTAGTAGATAAATAAGCAGACATAAATTTTTTTTATTTATTTTTATCGTGATCAGTTTTTTTTAAATTTAAAATCTTTTTTTATGAAGATGCAAACACAGAATGCATGTCACATTAATTTGTATTATTTCTATTTTCAAAATAAGCTAAACGCTTGTGCTGTGAAAATAGGACTAACTTTCTGTATCCTGGAATGGGTCTCGAACCACCTACCATCAGACCACTACATCAACAAGCATCACCAAAGGTTTTTTATGCGCGATCGGTGGTCCACATTTTTGGACATGACTGCTCCGCGGAAGTCCTGTATTTTGAACCGGGGCAAGTGAGTGAGGGAGTTTAAATAAAATCTTAATTAATATATTATATTAAATACCAACTTTAATTACCCCGTGGGAGTAGACAGAAAGGATAGCGTGTCGCACTTTTAAAAGTATATTCTAATACACTCTCTGCTCAATCATATATCTTCTCAAGCGTTTCTACATTAAAATAATATATAAACCTTGGAGTGCCTATATATTTCAAAATTTTGACAGCAACGATTTAACACTATTTAATTAAAACATTTAATGATTAAAAATTCTAAACAAACCTTTATGTTTTTCTGCCCGAGGTAAAGGTAAGTTTATAAAGAGAGAAAAAATAACGTTTTCGTATTTTTCCTATTGGAGAAGTGCGCCTGGAGGCGTTTTTCTTACCACCGCTTCCTTTAGCGCAGTTTTGTGGGATTCAGCTTGTGCAACAAACATCAGAGATGAAACAAAAATGTATTAACAGGAAGAAAAGGCCAAACTATATTGTATAATATTTTAAAATCCGCAAAGAATAATTTAAACCCTTTTAAAGTTGCCGAGGTACTGGTGCAAACATTTATTTCCAGAAAGTTGAGATATAAAATGGCCGCACTTTGGAGAAACTAGTATCGTTAAACTTTCTTATCGTTATTTATTGTTTCATAAAGACTTTGCTTTGCAGGTTATATTTTTAAAATCAAATAGCACTGTTAGGAATAAGCTCAACTTTCGCTTTATGGTTGTAAAATCGTAAAAATTAAAACTTTTTCAATCATTCATTAATTAATTTAATGCATTATTATGAAAAAAATGTAATATTTACTAGATTCTGATATCATACATTGCATTGTCATTACAAATTGGTCATAATAAACTAAATAATTGTCAGAAATCTATTTTTTTTTAAATGTCAAGTGTGTCCTTAAAGGGGTATAGAACATTTAAATGAAATAAAACGCATAAAAATTGCGGTATTTGCTTTATTGGAAGAATAATATAATTAATGCCTTTAGTGTTGAAATATTATGATAATGATACCACGATTTTTAATCGAAAATAAATTTACAAATTTTGCAAGCGTTGTTACACAGTTTGTCTATTCTTAGTGAAATATAAAAACAAACTAAGCACAAATCACCTATTTGATTTCAAATTGACCGTCCCTGGAAAAATTGCTGTCCATTTCAAAAACAAATCTCTAACAAACCTTTGAAAAACATTCCAACGTTATACACTAATGGAATGAAATTATCTTTCCACCAAAGCCAATAATACCATGGCCATTACCGCGATTTATATATGTTTTATTTCATTTTATACTTCTTATACCTCTAAATAAATATCTTTCTTTTGTATGTCCACCTTTATAGGCAATTTCAATTTGATTGAAAATTACAACCAGGAGTGTCGTTTTTTAAAAGTTTTTTTCAGATAGTTAATAATTAGTTTTGCAAAGATGCTACTCTATTTTACAGTTTAAATATTGCCTTAATGAAATTTCAAACGATTTTTGATTCGCATCTCTAATGCAAGACTTTTTCAAAATACACATTCTGAAATAATGGAGTTTAAAGTTTTTATTCTAATTATTTAAACAGTACTATAAGAATTAAAAGTGATACTTTTGCATATCATTTTATGACAAAACATGTTTTCATATTTCTTCTAACGAAACAGTCACATTTTTGGAGGGATATTCTTGCAATCAATTTAAATAAAAAACTTACCAATTGCAAATGTCACTTTTCATTGTAAAACGCTAATAGAGAGTCAGACAGAGACGATCTTTCGGTAATTAACGATATATAAAGTATGACATTCCAGGTGAATATTAGATCTTTTTAAAAATTTAAATTTAAATTGTATTGACGTTGTTATAATAAAATTTGAGCAAGACTTGCATATAAAAATGAAAATGTTACACCCGACTAGTAAAAAAAAGTCACAGAAAATGCGAGGTTTTTAATCTGATATCCAATTTATCACGAAGCATAAATCTACGCCGTCATAAAATGAGGACCCAATTTACATTTACTGTGAGTGTAAAGTATGATTGTATAGGTAGATTTCCATAACCTGAACTTTATTGCATTCGAAACATATTCGAGAGCAGAATTTTACGGTTGAGAATAAAAGTTATTGCGTATTTCGCAGAACTTCAAATTTTATGCAATAATTACAAATGACGACAAGATAATTATTAATTTATAAACAATAAATAATAAAATATTTAATAATAATAATGCCTTCTTACATAAAACGTAAGTATTACGGAGATTTCAAAAGTGTGTAAGAGTGAATGTTTCCTGTTTTCTTGGTTCAATAACAACGATTGGACATTGTTGTGTCACAAATTTTAAAATTGGATGTGTGTGCGCTACTAGTTATAATGTGTGCAGTGAAGTTATTACTGAATTTATAAATGACTTATTTGGCAAGAACGCTGCATTAGTAGATGACGCCAGTAGGTAAAGTAAGTGCGTTAACTCGCAAGACCCGCTCGGAGAGATGTCGTACGTGGCTGAGATAGCTTTTGGAAATGGCGTGGTCCTCAGCAAGTACAATTTTGTTAGCAGGAGCGTGCAGTGGGAGCAAGAAGCATGACTTTTTCCTAAGCATATATTTTGAAATCAGAGATACATCTCGTAATACTCAAATCACAATAATTAACAATTTATTCAGTTTTTTGTATTTCATAATATTCTGCCAGATTAATATTTAATTTCGATATTTTTTCCCAAATAAATAAAAATCATGCTTCTTGTTCCCACTGCACGCGCCTGACTGTTACTGCATTAATGTGTGTGTTTATCACATTCCTATCGGTAGGCATTGCCTTAGGTATGAATTAGTAAAGTTTAATTTAATATTTACAGTTTTTTTTTAAATAAGTATAAGATTATACCGGATAAAGCGCAGTTAAAAGAATGACGAATAATTGAATTTTTTCTATTAATCAAATTTAACAAAGTTTCTGAACAACTGTCATATAAAAACAAAGTGGCTCACAGTAGTCAATGAACTTAATTTATTTTTTACTAGTCTTTTATATTAAATCGAGATAAGAAAATTCATTAACAATTTGTTCATAACATTTCTCATGTAAAAAATTAATTTTAATAAAAAGAGAACCAAACCGAATATTTAACTTTATTTATTGAAAACTCTAAATTATAGCACATTAGCGACTCAATTGGTAACAGATCAAATTTCTATCATTTTTGATTCATTCATCATTTTTCATTCATCACAAAGGTCTAAGTAAGATTCATAACTGATTCAAATATTGATTGTTGATTCATCTAAATAATTTTTGTAAGTTAGTAGGATTCCAATATAACCTTCACGGGTTCACAGTTACCGAAACATTATTCACGAAGATTAAGATAACTGACATGTTTAAATTGCTCGGGTTATCCATTTAGGAAGCTCTACTCGTACTTCATCATAGAGTTGAGCAATGACGGAAGCAGGAGGAAAGGCACGAATGAGCATATGTAGTCAGCGACTTGGGACGTTACAGTCTAATTATTATAATTGAAGAGTGGAATGCAAGAATCTAGTGTGCCCAATTTAAGGTGAAAATGAATTATTATTATTATTATTATTAATAATATATACGGCAGTTACTTTGTGGTGCGACATGATTATTTTAATATAAACTAAATTAAACTCTATAATGCACACACGTTGAGTTAATTTAACACGGCCATAATTTCGAGAGGATCAGTGCATCTCATCATCAGGTGTAATTTATACCTAACCTAAATACAGAAATTATGAAAATATTTACTTAGAGTAACGAGTCGCGAAGCAGTGGGGGTAATTTTTTTGTGTGGTCTTAGTTTTTTCGAAGTTTAACCCTACCCTGTCCCCATTAATCTCCTGCGCGTCTCGTTACCAGAGCTACCGGAGCTAATTTTTTCACTATAAATATATAATATCGGAAATATTTTTCAATTTTTTTACTAAATTGTGTGGATGTTTGGAAGAAATCATCAACTTGAAGAAAATCCGCTAATGTATTATTTTTATTAATACTAAAAGTTAACACATAAATATTTACAAATTTATCAATCAATTAGAAAAAGCATACGGAAAAAACAAATTAACGAAAAAGTATTTTAGCTGCTACCAGGATTCGAACCAACGGACCTCCACTATATCGGGGCACGGCGTGTTATCTAATTTCGCTATGGCAGCCTGGCAAATAAACGAACATTTTTCGACCTTATATGTAGGTAGTCACTTTTTAATTGATAAACACATATTATTCCAATTTTGAAAGCAGTCTACTTTTAGTAATGCGATGTAGTCACAAATGTCTTTGTGTATCTATTCTGGATGCCGGAATTCTATTTGATACAATATATATATATTAAAGAAAACACATTTTTATTGTGGAGTTACAATTTCAGAACAAAGTTAATAAATTTATTAATAACACACACAATTTTGTTCTGAAATTGCAACTACACAATAATGTGTTTTCTTAAATATACATAAATAATATTTTATTTATTAAATATTATTTACAGTTTATAAAATTTTTTCTACCATATTTATAATTAAAATAAATATATACTTTTTCTCGCTGCACATCTTCTAAAAGGCACTAACTCCTGTGTTTGGAGAGGAGAGCTTATCGTGAATAATATTCGAAATTCTATCTGGTTTTCGGCATCTTCCTTCAATATGCTGCGCTAGTTTAGGATCGCCCACTGTTAGTCAGCGGGATCATATTGCCTACATTTCAGAAGTATACGTCGAACTTCGTCGGCGTATGACTGATGGCCCCGGCTGCCCTTCGAGGGCGCTCCCCCGCGCGGCGCGGCGGAGGACGTCGCTCGACATGACAAATGGCGTCACGTGACGTCACGGCTGGGGCTGGCGCGGCCTCTCGCGGTGTCGCCGCAGTGACAGACGACCAGAGATGGCATCGATCTTGGATGGCTTAGCATGACGCTCGCCCCCGACCCCGCCGCGTACATCCATCCACAAGCGTATATAAACTTTCAATGACAAAGGACTTGGCCACAATCGGTGCATTTTGTTTTATTACTTTTGAAAGTTTGTAAATCTGAAAGTCTGGATGATTTTTTGTAAAGAAACTTCTTAATATAATTAATAAAAATGTACATTGTTTTCACCATATATATATATATATTGAAAATTTCAACATATTTCAGGACAAACGAATAGGAACATCAGGATCAATGTATACTGACATTTTAATTTATTTATTTATTATTTGTTTTAATCTACTTATATTTGATTGATTACACCTTCATGTTTCGGAAAAACGTTTCCATCGTCAGGGTGTTTTATATATGTCAAAATATCAAAATGAATAATGTCTTTTGTTTTGGTTTTCTAAATTATTAAAAAAATATATTTTATTATTACGGAAATCCTTGATTACACAAAATTATTGTAAACATTTTTAAAATTGGACTAAAAGTTAAATTTAATTAATTATTTATAATATTTTGTTTACTTTTACATACTTTACTAATTTCAAATGATTCTAAATTATTCAATTTCGGACCAAAATTATTTATGTGTAAAATAAAAATGTCCTAAAACTTTATCAAAACCGTGATCGTTTTCTAATAAGTGTTTTGCAAATTCAGAAAAAAACATGATTATTCAGACATCTCAAATGCTTTTTGACTCTTATATTAAAATTATTGCCGGTTTTTCCAATATAAAATACTGTTCAATCTTTGCACGAAAGTTTGTAAACCTGAATTAATAAATATATTATCATTAACTTTAGAATTTATGAGGAGTTTCCCTATATTATTATTTGTATAAAATGCAGGTCTGTGTTTTGAAATTCGATTCGAAAATGTATTAATTTATAAAATTCTTCACCAATAATCATTATTATTATTTATATTTATCAGTCAATTGTAAAAAAAATAGTTAGTTATATTTAAATTTAAATTCGTTTTTTAAATTCTATCAATTAATTTTATACTGTATCCATTATTAAATGCGATTTATTTTATTGTATTTAATTCAATTTGAAAATTAGAGTAAGACAGAGGTACATTGACAAGACAATGTATTATTGAATGAAAACCCGAGGGTGTGTGTTTATGTGACAGATGGTTATTAGATATACTAAGTATAATAGCGTCAGTAAAGGTTGGTTTTCTGTTAATTTTAAATTCGATTTTATTATTATTTTTGAAGAGTGTTAGATCTTAAATGAACAATAATTAAGTACTTACATGATGCCAACATTGTATATTGAAAATGTTATTCTCTCTTAACAAAATGAATAATTCAAGCACTTGGTAAGTAATGAGTGTCCAAAAAACCTATAAATTCTCAGAAAATAATATAATATATGATACGCCAGCAAACACTTTAGCGTGTATCCGAGTATTTATGTAATTATGACGGACACGCAGATGCTCAGAAAACGGGGCATAAATCCAGAGAGCTGGCGGAGCGCAGATGCCGTATTTTCCAAGAAAAACATACAACTAAACAGAGAAATTTGCCAACTGAATGAATTTACTAACAGTTCATAATAAAGATACAAACACGACTCGCTAGATTGGAGAGTTGTCATATTCTTCTTCATTCTAAGACATTTCACACTCTTTTTCTAATATTTTTTCATCTTATAAAACGTCTTCATGAAAGCTGTAGCGACTCATTTTGCCCCTCAACCCATAATGTGACACACTAAAAACAAGAATTTGGCCAACGGGAGAGATTACAATTTTTTGAATTGTCTTTGTGATGAGCGCTCTGTTCAGGCGATAATATTATGTATTTTTTGTAAGTGTACTTTGACGTGATTTGTTTATCTCAAGAGTCTAATTTCAGTTTTTGTGGAGAATAAAAGCAATGTACGGATTAAACAACAAGCACCAATATGATCTAGCTTTTAACGTAATAAAATAAATCAACCGTTGAACGGTTTTATTTTCTTAGATAATGTTACAATATTTAAATGAGAAGAATGTTTAGATATTATTCAATAATATTTAAGTACATTATTCGACTTTTCTGTTCAACCATTTTTGTAATTTATTTACTATTTATCTATTTCTACTATATTTCACAATTCTTTCTACCACACAACTTAAGGACTTCCAAAAAAAGAACATCTATAATCACCGTCATTAAAATATATTGTGTTCAATATAACAAAAAAAATATTTATATTTATTTCAGGTTTGAATGATCAAGAGTAGCTTGTTGGTCTTGTGGTTAGGACACTCGCCTCGTGATCCAAAGGTCGCGGGTTCGAACCTCACTCCAGACTAGCAAGTTAGTCCTATTTTCATAGCACAAGCGTTTAGCTTAGTTTGAAAATAGTAAGAATATTGATGTGACACGTATTCCGTGTTCGCATCTCTATTTAAAAAAAAAAAAATTATAAAAAACCAAATTAATTAATCTTAGAAAGACATACTGAAAAATATAATCTTCGAAACATATTTGGCTACTGCCGGGATTCGAACCTCGCGCCTGCCCCGGAAAGGAGGAGATCCGTGGTTCGAATCCCGGTAGTTGCCAAATATTTTTTCGTGGATTATTATTCTTTATTATTATTATGTATATATATATTATTATTATTCTGTATGTTTTTCTAATTGATTCATTTATTTGGTCTTAAATTTCAGAGAACTTTGTTCTGAAAAAATTGCAACCTCACAATAAGAATGTGTTCTTGAATATAATCAATTATCACGTTATGCTTAAGCTGGCAATGCTTTCATTGTGTATGGACTTATACGAGAAAAAATCATTTTAATATTGTGGAAAAATATTATGGTATCAAGTCCAAAACTTGGTTTCTGAATTATAAAAAGTAGCTCACATTTAGGTGTATTGATTTTTCTAACATTCTATTTTCACACGTACATAAACAAGTTTTAAGCTTAAGATTATATATGTGGATAGTAAGTATTTGTATTTGCAGTGGAATATTTTCAACATTAGTAAAACTACATGTAAGACGACATATGTTGTCCAAGATCCACCAGCGCGACGCGGTGGCTATTAGTTAGGAATTTACGACATTTTCTGGCAATCTCGCACGAATGCATGTGACACTGAAAACAAAGGATATTTTGCGTCACTTGTCTTTATACACAACGGTTAACTATCGGCATTGCGGTCTACAATTTTACAGGAGTAAAATAGTTCAAATTTAATGTAATCAATGAAAAACAAATTAAATTTATAATACTCACAAAACATACACGTTCATTTTCATTTACTAAGTTATTTTTGATATCAACTTAGAGTCATATATTAGGTCCTTACATATGAAATTGGCGTTTAGTATGGGAGGAACATAAAGCCGATTTTTTTTATTATAATATATTTATTTAATCAAAGTATGTACCATTGCTATCTATGCACTTTTGCCATCTCATAGGTAGTTCATCGATCCCTTTACTAAAAAAACCATTCGGACGGGAACCAATAAAATCTTTGAAGGCGGTTTGGACTGCCCCATCGGAGTTGAATTTTTTCCTTTGCAAGAAGTTATCCAAATTTCGAAAAAAATGGTAATCTGTTGGGGCAAGGTCCGGAGAGCACGGTGGATGTCTTAGACATTCCAATTGAAGCTCCTCTAATTTGGTAGCCGTCTGTTGTGCAGTGTGTGGTCTAGCGTTATCATGATCGTTATCAAGCAGCAGTGGCCTAGAGCGATTAACCAGCCTCGGTTGTTTAGCAGCTAGCTTTTCCATCATGGTTTGCAGTTGCTGACAATAGATATCTGCCGTAATCGTCTGGCCAGATTTAAGAAAGCTGTAGTGAACGACACCAGCACTAGTCCACCAAACGCTCACAAGTAACTTTTTTGGAGTCAATTTTCGCTTGGGGCATGGTTTGGCTGGTTCGGCAGGGTTCAGCCATTGCGATGAGCGCTTCCGATTATCGTACAGGATCCACTTTTCATCACAGGTAATGATTCGATTTCAAATCCCTTCATTATTGTGCCGGTTGAGTAATGCAACGCAGCAGTCAACGCGCGTTTGTTGATTTGCTTCACTCAATTCGTGAGGTACCCACCTTTCAAGCTTTTTCACCTTACCAATTTGCTTCAAGTGGATTAAAACAGTTTTATCACTAACACCGCAGCCTGCAGCTAACTCGGATGTGGTTTGCGATGGATCCGCTTCCACAATAGCCTTCAATTCTTCATTATCAACTTTGGTCTCCGGCCGTCCACGGGGCTTGTTCTGCAGGTCGAAATTTCCAGAACGAAAACGTTGGAACCAAAAACGCACTATGTTTTCTTTTGCGGCACCGTCGCCATACACATCATTAATCCTTCGAGCCGTTTCTGCAGCACTGGTGCCACGGTGGAACTCGTACTCGTAAATAACGCGATATTTCAAGTTTTTCATTTTGTAAACTGAGTGACGCAAACAAAAAAACAATTGAGAAAAAAACAAATGAATTATAATTTTCAAAACACAAATACATGAGTAAATAGCTGTATAAATTTGGATTTGGAATTCCTAACCAAAGAGAAGATATTTGAGATCAAATTTGCCAGTACGGCAAAACGCCAATTTCATATGTAAGGACCTAATATTAGAATTATATAACTAGTCATGCTTTTCAAAATTTGTCAATCTTTTAATGAAAATGATCGCACATTTGATAAAAAAATATTTTACGTTAGTAAGTGTAAATAATTTTATTCTTAAATTGGCTGATTTGTATTCGTTAGAAGTAAGTAAAGTATGTGAAAGTAATCAAATCATCAACAATCAACTAATATTAATTGCAAGTCTTAAAATGTGTACAATAATTTTCGATTATTCATGTACAATTTTTATATTACATTTTATTTTGGTATTACAATTTTTTTATATAAATTAGATTTTATATACAAAATATTAAAATTTCATGCTTCTGAATAAGTTTTATCACCATGAAAAAGCAAATGATTATTTTCGAACCCGATTGAACAGAAATTAGACATACACAATGTGTTTACATAAACAAAATAATGATAAATTTGATGAATTTGAATAAACACAAGGTATTTGCGATAGTGTAGGGGTCATGACGCTCGCTTAGTGATCTGGTGGTCGGTGATTCGAGTCCCAGTCCAGGACACGAGCAAATTAGTCCTTTTTTCATATCACAAGCTTATTTTGAGTAAGAATATTGATGCGACACGCATTCCGTGTTTGTTCATCTCTATTTAAAAAAATATTATATTTAATCTCAATCTTAAGTGTGTTTTTCATAAACCTAATAATTAAACAAATGTTCATAACCACATTCATCGACGTATAATTTATTTTCTGGAAGTCTAAAATGTTATAAATAGTTGGAATATTAGATTTTCCAAGCATACATTTATTATAAAAAAATGCTTTACACTTTTTTATCACAATATATTGGAAAATAGGAAAAAAATGCTCACAAACATAAGTAACAATGAATTTTTGGATTAGAGATATACCACAGACAAAATTTTTCTCTATGGAAGTTCGAGCGTGTAATTATTTTAGCGGTAGATGCACTTGCTAAATAAAGCAACGAATCTACCCTTGAAAAAGCAGTACACGCCGCTGCGGCTGGTACTGACGGTGACTGATCTATTCGCTCTCAGTTATAAGGAATGGATGAGGGTGAAGGCGCGCGGACTAAAAAGGGACATTATTTATTGTTTTTGGTTGGTTCCTGAATAAGTGAGAGGCAGTGTGTGTAAAGACAGGAAAAAAGTTCGCAAAAACAACTTTTAGGTACTCTTTTATGACCAACTGCTTAAAAAAGAATCTAAAAAAATCTCACGAAAGAACAGAACCGTTTGCTATTCTCCAGTATTTTATTTCATTTTTATCGCATTAAAGTGCATGTTTTTAACAGCAAATCTACAGTCAATTAAGGATTTAATGAGCCTAAAATACCCGCATTTTCTAAATTACAAGAATGAAATAGGTGAGGTAAAAAATATTTTATTTTGTAGCACGCAGATTGTCAATGGGTCATTTTTACACTATCTTAATAGATAGTGTAAAATTAAGGAACAAAGTTAAGGAACAAAATTATTTATCGACAATTAGGGCAGTTACATGATACATAATACATTTTTATATGTGAGAAATCAGAAACGCTCTATAAAATAAAATAAAATTATGCTAGATATAAATCATTGCATAAGTAGTGAGTGCGTATTAAAAATAATAATATTTGGATAATTTATATAGCGCCGTTTTCGCGAATACTCACCTCAAGGGCGCTTAGGTTCCAAGATCAACTAAATCTAACATCCAACACGCAACAGTTCTCTACATAAGCTAGTATTAAGAATTTGGTGAGTGGAGAGCATTTATGATACGTTGGAATGACTGTTAACAGTCTATTTAAAAAATTTTCGATTCGAGTCATACAGAATATATTCAGGTAACCGTTTATATATGAAATCGTTTTGTAGTCTATATCTATACTAATAATATATAAAGAGGCAAAGTTTTTAAGTTTGTAAATTTGGATGTAGGAGGTAATCCCCGAAACTTCTCATCTGATTTCAAAAATTCTTTCACCAAGGGATAGGTTACATTATCTCTTTAAAATAAAAAGAATTTTCGTTGTGACCTATTTACTCCCTTTATATTAACTCGTGGCGTCTGCTTCCTTGAAGAAAAAACTTTGTATCGATTTTTAACCCTTTTCCGTGATACAATCAAGCTGAAACTTTGCAAGCAGATTCGTGGCGGCGATCAAGAAGATCTATCAAATTTTCGTTAAAAAATTAATAAATTTTTGGATTTTTCAAATTTTTTATGGTTTTTTCATACATCTTACTAAGTTGTATGAAAATATTTCAACGCATCTGGTAGACACGGAACCTGATTATAGTTTAATTTTGGATTTTTGGAAATTTTTAATTACTCCCTTTCGAGCGTCGCTCGACCGAAGCCCAAGGTTAAGCGCCAAACCAGTTTCCACTAGTAGGTAAATGAGATAAGGTAAAAGAGAAAGAAATATAATAAAAACTTGGTTTTAACGGTAAGAAATATTAAAACACTTTTTACAGAGAAGTTGTAGAACTTAAGTTCTATAAAATAATATTATATATATATATATATAATGTAAATCTATATGTTAAGGTTAATACACAAATTGATAAAATATTACTAAACGTTACTAAAAAACTACGCGTGCGAAGCCGCGCGGGTAAGCAAGTAATGAATAATTGGAAAACGTGTTCTGTTTCAATCTTAATATTTAAATATTATTCTTTGTGGATTAATAATGATCTAAGAGCATTTTTTCAATGAGTAGTAGAGTTCCTTAAAATGCAGGGCAAAGTATAATAGAATTAACATAAAGTGTAGTTCTTAATTAGTTTCTTAATTCTTTTTGTGCTCTCAGAAAGAAAGCACTGTTTTTTCTCTTCTTCTAATGCTTGACTTATTACGGAAAGTTACGAATAATTATCTTGTTTGCAGTAGCTTGAAATAGATGAACTTTGGAATTTCTTGAACCATTTCTGTTATTTTTTCAGCCGTCTTCAGGACCCTTTTAGCTTGCAATTTTTCCTTGAATGATGACATGCGGAGTCTTGTATTTTCTGGATATTTCACAATTTGGCATTAATATTTCAATAAAGAAATTTCACATATTTCAAATATTATATTATATTCTTAAAATTAGTAGAAATAATGTGGGGTAAATTTTTCATTCATAAATTTTATTTTATAGATATTTGAAAATACGAATTTATTAAAATGCACATGATTGGTCGTGACGTATCAACTCGCACGTTTTGTAAAGTGCCGTAGTATTAGTATATCTGGGTACCATACAATTGTGACGCACGTATTCGTGCTAGTGAAATGACGTGTTTTGGTGGGAATTTAAAATGTTGAATTTCAAAATCATTTTTATACTCTTAATATATACTTTTTTTGTCGTGGGTATATTTTCTAGACCAAAGTAAAGATTATTTTATTTTTTAAAAAGTGGAATTTCCCTATTTCGGGATTCTTGTGGCTTTTTTTTCTTTTGAATTCGCATCATCATATTGTACACAAGAATTAAAAGTTATTGTATAAATAAAAATATAATATATATGTAAAAAAAAAGAGTCAAAACTCAAATTATTCATCTCATCAAAAATTTTAGCGCTGCAATAAAGCGGTGGCCCTCGTAGCTCAGTAGGAACGACACGTGCTCATCACACTGAACGTTTTAGTTTAAATCCCCGATGAGGTTACAATTAATTTGTTATGTTATTCGCTCAAGCCTGGGTATTTTGTGATGTTTTTGTTCTGTAATTGTGCCTTTTGGCCTGTTGAAGGGTAAAAAAATAATCATTGTATTGTTAGATTTTCTGATAAAATCAAAAATTTTCTGACAATTTTTATATATATATAATTTTTTATAATTTAACTTATTTTTAAATTGTATATTTAACTAACAATATTAAAAATGAATAACCTGAAACTAGACACATGTGAATTAATATCTAAATTGTACAAATAATTTGTAAACTATGCCTGTCTCAACACAAATTCTTCTAGTGAGACAGGCATAGTATTTACCTAAAATCCAATTTTTTTAACTATGTATTATGAATGTTATAAATGTTTTAAATGTTATATTTGTAAAATGTTTTAAATGTTATATTTATAAAATGTTTTAAATAGTATATTTATAAAATGTTATAAATGTTACGGTACAACCAATAAAAATTACTTTTTTGTCTACCGGTTTCGAGACGTAATCTATCTCTACGTCAGGACAACCACTACACTAGCGTGTGAATAACACTATACACACTATAGAATTATTTGCACACCAACACCTTCATAAAATACTCATCACATGCACATTTGCGTAGTGTTATTAACATGCTAGAGTAGTGGTTGTCCTGACGAAGAGACGGGTTACGTCTCGAAACCGATTGTCAAAAAAATAATTTTGAGTAGTTATATATTAGCGTTAATAACACTTTGTTTAATTATCTGACCACAAATTAAATGCTTTAAATATTAAAAATATTAATAATGAAATATTAATTATCTGCGTAATATTCATCATAAACGTATATTTATTTATTAATACATAAGATGCTGTAATATAATATACTGTACCTTATAATTTAATGTTAAATGCATTTAACGTTTTCAAATTCTAGTCCGGCCCATAAATAATGCAGGAAAGGCCGCATTCTAAATGACGAGGATGGCGGAGGACACGGGGGGAGGGGGGAGAGTACGTCAAAGACATATGAGCTTTTTATTTACGAAAAGCCGCTTCACAAAATACACAAGCCAACCGTGCTTTGCGCCAATACAAAACTCATATTTTCGTGCCGCGGACATGTATTGTATATTATGCATCCACAAATACATCTTTATATCGCGTTTCCCCGCCAAAACGTGAGACGAAACAATGTAGAGTGGAAGCCGTAACAATCTCGCGGTATTTGTCAGCTGTCAGACCTAAGATGACATTGAATAATGACTCGATACCCACGGACACCATGGTACGACAAAACTGAAAGCAATTTATTGAGATTGGTTTCTATTAGAATGTATCGTGATGCATTTTGGTTGATGTTCAATATGCATGTTCTAAAAAAAAATGTACACCAAATCTGGATAAATTAAAATACGCAGTTTTTCAAATAACCTACTTAAAAGCGTGAAATCATTATTTATCTAAATAAAAAGAAGTTCATATTTGTTTCAATATTTATCATTTAAAAAATATATTGTTACATTTAAGGTTTATCATGTGAATTATTGTCATATGAAAATAAAAACTTTTCTCTTAGATTTTCCTCGTTTTAATTATATTGATATTAATATAGAATAACATATTTAATAATATCGTCAAAAGGCGAACACCATCTCAAATAAAATTAAAATAACCATAGTCAAAAACCAACTCATTTTTTGCCATTCTTACACTTTTTGTAATAAAATAGATATTTTTCCAAATCGAGGACAATAAAAACAATCATCATGAAGAATTAATGCCTTAGATAAACGGTTGTGTCTGAAAAATGTTTTTTGGAGAAAAAATGGGGCGAGTAGATTTATACTCCTAAATTATGAAAGATTCTACAGGAAACTCACAAATTAGTCAGACAAGCCCATTTATTTACACTAATGGACGCAGTAAGCCTAACATGTTTCTTGTAAAATTTTACTTTCTTTTGAAATCAAATGAAGTTGTAAAAAGCATTTTTTTTTTTAATTTAGAAAATATTTAAAATATTATGATTCTTATACCGTTAAATTTCTTTGTTCTTTGACCACAGCATTAAATTGTGAAAATCAATCACATGTACTCATATTTAGATGTTCCTAAAAGGTTATCTCCAAATTTTGCAAATCAGATATATCTATAACCAAAACTAACTCTCCAATTTTTTGTCATTTTCTAGGGATCAATCACTGCAGAGCGCTATATTGTTTATTTTATTTATTGATTGAAAAATAGAGAAGATACACATCAAACTTTCCATTGAAAATAATTTTATTAATTGTTAAAATAATAGAGTGAGCATCCAGAAACAGTATTCAAATAAAGCCAAACAAAACTGAATTAATTAGGATTATCCCTCATTGGACATCTAGTCGTCTCGATAATACAAATTAATTACGATATGTATTGAATGTATTATACATTGCAAATATCCGCGAAATAATCAAATACTGAAAATGACAAACTGAATATCTCACTCAGATGAAATTTATTTCATAATTCGGCTTTATTTACCATATTTAAAAAATTTGTATGTCACCAGATAAAATTTTCAGAATATATAATATTCTTAAAAATGCAATCATACAGACATCAATTTTTTTTTGTAACGCGAGTAAGTTATGTTGATGCAGATAAGTTTGCTTTTATCGCTGGTAATAAGTTGGTATTTTACTTGTATTCTGAGAAGTCGCATTCATTTTCTTATATCTTAGTATAGCTTTAGTAAAAAGAATATAATATAAAGCCGTGAAGCGAAATGATTACACGAGATGACATCGTCAAATTTTCAGAATAGGTGGTCGATTTATTCGATGTAAATTAATGCAAGGATTAATGCCTTTGTGCCAACTATTACATACTTTTTAATGTTGTTAATATAGGTTCAAATTGTAATTTTATAAAAAGCTAAAGATTTAGAGTAATTTTGTAAATGCTGTTTTAAAATAAAATATTCTTGTTTAATGATCAGAATTCTTCTGGGATATTCTATCTTGGGATGACGACTCTTCCAGAACCGACATTTCAGACCACTTGCTATGCTATGCGTGTGGTCTGAAGTGCATATATGATATGCAATGCTAAAGATTTAGAGTGATTTCGTAAACGCTGTTTTAAAATATAATATTCTGGTTTAATAATAAAGTTTCTTCTGGGATATTCTATCATGGGATGGCAACTCTGTCAGAACCGAAGGTTTATGCCAATAGGCAGAAATAAGCAAAAATAAATTCTATTCATCTATTGTCACTTCATTTTTTTTAACTATTTGACGTCTGTAAAAACTGTCTACATTATGTTAATAATACAGTATGATATATTATTCCAATAATTATTTACCTTAAGACCTTAGTATATAAACAATAATTCGTTTCTTATATCTACTAACATTTTGAATGTTTATTATAAGAATCACATCTTTACGATATATTAAAATTGCTAGTGGTATTTTTCTATGCCAGTTTAAACATAATTTTGAAAAATTTTCTGTGACCTATTTTCATACATTTATTCGAAATTACACGACATCTTTTTATTCTTCTTTGCTTATTTTTCATGTTTTACTTAACTGTTATAATGCAAATAACATTTAAAATTCAAATATTACCATTATTTAAAATCACCAAACCAAGAAGTCTTCGCGATTTATTTGCGCACATGGCTAGTATTTTGTGGGCAAAACAGTATTTTATTATATAAATTTTTCGTTTCGATAATTTTTAAGACGAAAATATTAGACAACGGTCTCAAAATGCTTTTAAAGAACATATCTCACCTTATATTAGTTAATTGATAGTTTCGTCAGAACTTATAATGTTTTCATATTAAGATAATTGCGAATCTCTGCAAGTCCACGATGCGAATCTAGAAAACTAAGTAAAAACCTAACTAGGTCATGCACTGAAACTTTTCCAAGCAGGGAAGTTGCCCCTGATACTTCACATTCAAGTTGCAACGTCCACTGAATAAGCGGGGTAAAATATTTCTTGTTTATTAGCGCTGTTCCATAATTTGAATACACCACTTCCTTACATCGTGTCTTGGTTCAAAAAATATACAAGAAACAATGCCCAGGAGACTAATGATTCTATAGTAGGATCAAATTAATAATCCCAAAATGCTTGAGGGAGTTGTAGTACAGAACAATTTATTTATTCAGTGACCCTAAGGAGGCAACCTTTCGCTCGGAAGATGCAAGGTATATAATGAAAATTTGTATCCAAAATTATTAACTTAATAAAGTTCCCAAAAGTTTGCCAAAGAATGTCCTACTTACATTTTTACCCACTCCTATGAAAAAGTATAAAAAAATATAATGAAACAAGAATTTGACTAAAATTTTAATAAAAATCAAATCTAAAATAAAATATTAAATGATTCATTTTT
Organism: Agrypnia vestita; assembly: GCA_016648135.1. Taxonomy (NCBI): domain Eukaryota; kingdom Metazoa; phylum Arthropoda; class Insecta; order Trichoptera; family Phryganeidae; genus Agrypnia; species Agrypnia vestita. The sequence continues at coordinate 268,278 of JADDOH010003640.1, read as the reverse complement.
ACTAATTAATACAGCCATAAATAAATGTTTCTACTTGTAAAATATTAAATGATTTATTTTTACTAATTAATATAGCCATAAATAAATGTATCTACTTGTAAAATGATGAACCAATAAAAATAAATCTCGATACTCAATGATCATTATTTTTATTAAACCCAGGTTTGTAAAATAACTTACCAGTACGTTAAAAAAGGCACCAGTCAGAATTAATCTAGGAATACATACCTGAAACAAAAGAAATTGAGTAATTAAATATGAAATATACATATTATATTAAATCCCTGTAAAGTAAACACATAACTTACAGTACCATGTAAGTATTTACATATCACAAAAACTAAAAAATGTAATATAGAAACATTTCGCGCGTCGGTCAAGTGATGCAGTTATACTTAAGTGAACCATAAAAGCACGAGACATACCAATAACAAAAAGAAGACAAAAGTATGTACGTATGATGTTCCCTGTACGTGAGAGCAAAGTGCAAAGGATAGAAATAAAAAATGAAAAATGGAATACCCGGTCGTCCCGCAGTGGATGACAAAATTGCTCATTGTTTCCGAGATTCACAAACACGATTGAATCAGAATGAATGAATGAAAAGGAAAAAATAAAAATTGGTTACACATATTATTCACAGTACAAAAATTTTCTGCTACGTATTTTTTTTGTATTTGGTAAACCCATTAGGCAGTAACCAATGTAACATAAACAACACATCATACTTTTATTCATCCATTGGATAAAAATTATTGCTTTTTTCATTTTACAAAATTAATACCATATTGTAATTAAAAAATATATTTATATATAACTAGCTGTACCCGGCCACGGGTTGCTGTGGCTCAATCTTGTTAAATGAAAAAGAAAGGGAAGAGAAAGCACACGTTTCTAATAAGTATGTTTAATTTTACAATGCTCGTGGATATTCAACTTTGCTTCCTTTCAAAGCAAGCATCTTTTTACCTATCACAGATATGACATCTGTATAATAGTAGGTATATAAAAGCATAGTAGGTATATAAAAACATGCACGTATTCGAATGCAGCATTCTTTCAAAGTCAATTCGTGAAGAACTTTCTAAGGTTTAAGATTTTGAAAAAAGGAATATTTACATTTTTATAAATTAATAGCTGTTTATACCTGGCGTTACTTGGGTTAAGGATTAAGTTAAACCTAAATTTTATGTGGGGACACAAAGGTTTCATTGTTTCGAAGTCTCTAATAAAAAAAGGATCCGTTTAATCTAAGCTGGGATGGATGGGATGTCCAGGAAAGAATTGTAACCTATGGATTACGCTGTGACCTAAAGAATAAGAAGGCAAAATTTTGATCAGATCGGCAAACGTTGTAGATTTGTACAAAAAATATATCAGGTGTGAGAGTGGGGTAAGAAGGGAGGGGGGAAAAGTTGTCTTTATTACACGCTGGGTCTTAAAAAATAATTATGCAAAATTTGGGTCAGATCGGTCATACGGTGTAGATTTTTACATAAAATATAACAAAGGAGGAGATGGAGTAAAGGGGAGGAGGGAAAGTTGCCTTTGTTACCTGCAAGGTTTTAAAGAATAAGTTTGCAAATTTTGAGCCCGATCGGTCGAACGGTATAAATTTGCATTGGAAATATATCAGGGGGAGGGGAAAGGGTTAGAGGAGAGGAAGAAAATGTCGCTCATGTTGTCCGCCAGGTCCTAAAGAATAAAATACAAATTTTGAGTCCGATCGGTCGAATAGTACAGATTTGCATTGAAAATATATAAGGGGGAGGGGAAGGGGTAAAAGTAGTGGGGGAATATGTCGCATATGTTACCCGCCGGATCGTAAAGAATAAGTTCTCAAATTTTGAGTCCGAACGGTCGAACTGTACAGATTTGCATTGAAAATATATCAGGGGGAGTCGAAAGGATAGAATGGGAGGGGGGAAATGTTCTAAAGCATAAGTATGCAAAATTTGATTCGAATCGGGCGAACGATCCGTAGATTTGTATAGAGAACAGACAGACAAACATTAATTTTTATAGGTATATTTACCGCGATATGATTGACTACACTTTCTCATCAGTTCAAACGTTTTATTTAAGCAAAGACGACCGAATGTTATCAAAAAATTTGAATTTGAAAAATGTTAGGTATATATAAATATTTATTAATATTGGAAGGGTAGGTACTTGAGCTTTTTTTTCAAATAATTTTTTCGAATTCGAATGCAACGTTGTGTCATAAAGAACTTTCGGAGATATATGATTTTGAACAATAGAAAATTTACATTTTTATTTGTATATATTAATAGCAGGTATATGAAAACAAATAAGCTATACAAAAACATGTTCCCAATTCCCTATCAAATAAATAATATGAAATAACATTTTGTATTTTTATGAAATAGTATATACTTTTCAAGGATTCAACTTTTCAATTAATCATTATTAATAAATTAATAATAATTATTCTATACAGGTATTTCAATTTCGTGCTAGAAAAATTTCGGTAACAATAAATCAACAAAATATTGGCACAATAGAATTGTTTATATTATATTAACGGCCAATATAAACAAAATTATCATCAAATACGATATTTTTTTAGACACAATGATTTCATATTGTCTGCAAAATTGCAAAATTCTATTTTTTAGATTCTTTATCATAAAAAACATACTTAAAATACAAATAATGTTTACAAAATGAAATAAATTGTCGTATTACTAGGTAATATGCTTGTTTACTACATTTAATTCACTTTTCCAAATAATCTTGCTTGTAAATTTGATTTACTTGATGCATTTAAAATAGTGTAATAGTTTTTTTTTTCACTAAACCCATGGCCGACTGACCATACTCGAGAGTTTAACTGGTTGTAGGGAGGAAGCAATCCAAGCGCTTATTAGACTGGCCAAAACCCGATGGACCGATTTTCTTTGCATTCATCCAAATTGTAAAGGCCATACAAAGGTTGGAGCGCTGCTTGGCGAACCGCAGCCTTAGGCTTGATCCAGATCTTCTTAACTAAACCTCCAAGATCGCGGGCCCATAATAAAAAGTAGCTAACAAAAATACATTGTACTAAAAAATGTTTTTAAACAGCTTTACCCTTTTTACAAGATACTCGAATACTGCACTGGTGTTTGGCGCCGAGTGTATGTATTGAGAGCCCGTAGGAATAGATTATTGTACCTATCGTGTTTTAGGAACACTTCACCAGTTTTGGGCATAGGCCAAATTGGAGGTTCCGAATTCAAAGGAAACAGGGGCATGGCGGGAAGAGGGGTGGGAAAAAACTAAGGGCGAGAGACGATATGCACACGGCTGATTGCATTGCCAAACCTGAACTTACAATTTGAACTGAAAAAACAACGAAGAGATATTTTTATTTTTGTTTGATTATGTTTATAGCAAGCTTTCGCTGTATTTAAATGTTTTGATTACCAAGCAATTTTTTTAATTTAAAAAGGAATACCTTAAATAATATCAACACAAAATACATTATTTAAATCCACACTTACAAATAAATATATACCTTAAAACTTTACTTAACTTAAATGTAAATCATTTTTTATGGTTTTATTATGTTTCCAATTCTAAAAATTTCTTCTCAATACGTCATGTTTCTATTTTTGCAGTCGAACTAGGTGTTTGTTTTTTGTACAGGTTTGTACAAAGATTTTATTTAAAATTTAGATCGGAAGATAGAATGTAACGAAGTTATATCGATAATTGTTAATCTTTCGAATTTATATTTTTATGTATACCATAAAATGTTAATCATGGCGCCTCTAAACCAAACTTATCATTTTATAATAGTACCCCATTGATTAGGTACTCGTACGAACACATCTGATAATAACCTTAATTGCCTATAAGATAAAAGTACCTATAATAATTCAGCAAAACCCGATAATTTTAATGGTAATAATTTGCAAATGGCCCCCTTTGTATTTAACCAATTTAACCTCTGAACATTTCGGGGATTCAAGGTGTTTATTTAATGATATCCTTGCGTGTTTGTTTCCAATAAAATTTGAATGGAAACATATAAATTAATATTAGGATAGCCTTTTTCATGTAAAGCACTCAGAAATAGTATTTGGGATGATATTTGAACGCATTCATCATATAAATAGCAAAATATGAGAATATAAAAAATAAAAAAATTGGCCTTTCGAAACCGTGATTCCCCAAGAACAAAATGTTTTTAAAAATTATAAATGATTCAATTCTATTATAAATTTTGTACAAATAAACAAATTTCATATTAACAAAATATTGCAAATTAATTAATGATAATTTCACCTGAATGATTGTTCAATTTTTGTTTTACCAACATGTACAGATAATGAATTCTCATCAATATTTTATTTAAAAGAGATCAAATCTAGGAAAAATAAACATTAAAAAAATTAACAAATTATACATTTATACAGTTTTTAGTGTGTATCTCGTAAAAATAAGAATTATATATGAACTTTGGCATATAAAATTCAAACACAAACAAGACATTAATTTGTTCATTTTAAAAACACCCAGATTATTTTGCTTTTTGCTAGCGTATTATGTAAGTAATATGTAAATACTTATTTAAGAATCAATAACTTCCTTAGATATTTTAAACATAGATATTTTAAAAATATTTTTTAATAAAAAGGAAACCAAGGACATTTATTTTTATGAAAAAGGAACATATTTTTGATCAATTAATAAGTGAAACTATTAAAATTTATTTGAAACATACATATTATGTTCTTAATAAAAGCCTTTACCAATTCCAAATAGTATTTAATCTCTTAATGTTTCGATTGAATTCACGTTCTCACTCGTCACTAGGACGCTAACCCGCGCATACTTTTTAGCTGAACCGAGTATAAATTCTTCTTCTTCATCTGACCACCCCCTGCTACTAATATAAATGTGTTTCTATATTGAATACCATCCGATCCAATCTATCCTAAGTTGAAATATTTAATTCTGAGGAAAATATAGTTACCATATCTTACCCCTCGGACGCTTCACTGTTTTCTTGCCTTTAATACTACAAATATCGTTACTATTTAGGCCTACTTAAGCTAAGGGCACCCGTTCACCTTCCATTTGTTTCTTTCCGCGATTATGCACTCTTGCATGCACAAAAATATTACAAATAAATAATTTGTCTTTAGGGCCAGTTCAAAAAAAAACACATCCCACGTAGGAACGTACAGCGAGAACAAGAAGCATGACTTTTATTTAAAAATATATTTGGAAAAATAATCGAAATTTAATATTTTATTTTAATTTATTTATCTCCATATTAAAATTATACAAATTTTGGTTGAACTATTTGATTGTACTATTGACATTTAAATAACATGTTAATTATTGTGATAGGAATATTATATTTACCCTGGTCAGACACAAGAGTTCTATTTGCTGACGAGGTCTACATGAATAAAAAGCTAAAAAAATGTCAATGTAACTAGTTATAATATAAGAATGTAATATATACCATATATTAAATAAATAAATAAATATTTTATAATATGGTAGGTATATCTCCTATACTGGTTTCTTTTCAAACTACGATGGAATTGTTAAGAAAAAAGTCATGTTTCTTGTTCTCTTGACCACCTATATTAAATAAAAACGAAATATTAATCCCGAGCAGTGCTGAGTATTCCACAAGAAATAATAGAAATGTAGTTAAATTGTATATCCATATTTCTACTCTTTTAGTAAAATTTAAAATCGTAAAAAATACTTTACAATTTTAGGCTTGTATATCTACCTACTCATACACGCTTTTCATAATTATTAAAAATATTTTGATTGAAGTATTTAACATCAAAGAAACTAACCAATGAGTTTGTTATTCAACCTGACAACCACGTAATGTATTCACGCAATAAAAACGGCTGCTTTCCCATGCTTGGCGCGATCCATGGTGTTTGAAGTGATTACAAATTGCGTTTGTAACAAGCAGCTTGAGGATTTTATACGCTTTATGCTAATTCCTCCGTTATATTAAATGTAGGCTAGCTGAGGAAGCAATTTGTTACTGCTGTAGCCGAGGCGAACGTGTGTTTCGCAACACTTTCCTGCCAAGAAATGATTTAAGAGGTTTTCTCCAAACCGTAATTATTAAATTAACTTATTCGTTAAAAAGGTAAACAATTTAAAAATCCAATTTGCCTTTCTCTATCTAGATGATATGTTAAAATATTTTTACGCTTTAACCATAAAATATTACATTCCACTTACATCTACTTAATTTAAAGCGGTATGTAAATATAAATCAAGATTAGGTTTGACACTCAAATCGATACTGAAAAGCAATCTTTCTGTAATAGCCAAAATTGTAAATATACAGAAAAAAAGCATATTTTTACTCCCTTTCTTTTAACTCGTAGAGTCTGCTTGTCTGTCGAAAAAACTTTAGATCGATTTTTAACCCTTTTCTCGTGATCCAATCGAGCTGAAACTTTGCAAGCGGACTCGTGGCGATGATAGAAATGATTTAACAAATTTAGGTTAATTTTTTTTTCCGAACCCGACGCGTGGAGTAGACGCGAAACCTGTTTCAATGAGAAAGGGAGTATAATAAAAACTTGGTTTTTATGGGTTAGTTTTTTAATACATTCCTTTGGTGTCAAATAATTATTTTAAATGAAATAATTATAAATAAAATAATAAAATTCGTTAATGGTTATTAACAAAAGATTTTATATCAGAACTCACTAGACTGTTCGCGACCGAATATTATCATTTGAAAATATCATTCCGTATTATGTCGCTCGCTAGACATAGTTCTTACTTGGACTTGCCTGGTGTGGGATGTTGAGCTGTACGCAGTCCCGAACATTAGTGCCTAGAAACTTCGGGCTAAATCCCTAGATGCTTATCTTCTTTTTTTATCTTAATCGTGTACATCAGCGGCGTGCAGTTAGTACTTAGGTGTAAAGTAAGCTGCAGCTAGCTAGAATATAGCAAATATTATAACGTACGTCGTATATAGAGAATAATCAATTTCTTGGATAGTACCCCAATTGCATTAATTTTTAACTTTTAATTAGTTAATCAATTGTTTCCGCAATATGCAAATTGTGCATAGTAATTTGAGAATCATAAGGAGTAAAGTGAGAATAATTATAAGACAATATTATCCTGAGATACTATTCTCATGTCTTCATATGTCTCACGACATATTTTGACAAGTTTAAATAAACATATATCAAGTATGCATACATTCGGTATAAACTTACATATTATGTTATTGAAAGCAAAGTAAGTATTATTAAATTAATATGTAATATAAATTGTAACGTTTGCAATAAACGCTGTTTACTCTTAGGTAGTTATGGTTTCTCTAATATTTAAAACTACAACATAATATAATAATATATATAAACATTGTATCATGGAATTCATAAAACAAGTTTTTTTTAACAAAACATACTTTCTAAAAATAATTAATAATAATAGTTAACCATAATTATGTGTGAATTCTTGAAATCAACAGATAAAAATTTAATCATTAATTATTACACCATTTGTATTTTAACAATACTAAAACCTCTAGTGCATTTAGGGGATATTTAGGGTATTTTTAGAGGTTTGTTTTTCGAAGTGGCAACACTTTTTCTAACGACAGTCGATTTGGCAGTTTTGTGCTCAGTTTTATTAGCCGTTTCACCATGAATAGACTTATACTAGAATGCAAAGTACAAAAATTGTGCAAATTTTTTTTGGTAACCGTGATGTTGGCGAAAATTACCCCTAGGTTCATTTGACAGTCGACATAATCGTCCATCCCAGAAATTAATTCGAATAATCATGGATTATTTTCGCACCTCGCATACTCTCTACTTGATAACGCGCATACACAGAGAGATGCCATGCAGTGCGCACCGAATAAATTGTTTCTGCCGTGACGCGTAGTATTGAGAAGGACCCGAATGAGTCAATTTGCTATTGACCATAGCAAATGGAACAGTGTCCATTCACTTTATGGAAGGTTTTTCGGAAAGATCTTGGTTTACGAATTTACAAAATCTAGCTCATGCAAGAATTAAATCTACTTGATCAACACATGTGTCATGCGTCGGTGAATGGGTTGAAAACGAGCTCGCTCTTGATCCTCATTTCCATGACAAAATTTTGTTTAGCGATGATGATAATTTTTGTGTTTATTAGCTAATTCAATAAGCAAAATAGGCACATTTGTAGTAAATAAAATCCAGAAGCCATTATTGAGATGCCGTTATATCTAAAATAGGCATTGTTTGGTAAACTTTTTGGGCTGGTAGAGACTAGCGAAGAGAAAAACTACATTTCAAAATGAAGATTACAATACACGTACGTTCACCAGTTTGAAGACTACAAAGTGTACACTAGATTTGTAGTAAAAACTACATGAAGTGGACTAGTTTTAGCACTACGAAATTGTAGTATTAATGAAGTTAAGTTATGAAGTAATTATAGTATTAAGGTATTAAAATAATTGTTGTATTAATGAAGTGAAGTAATTGTACTACAAAATTTCTACATATCTATATTCTATTACTAAAGATTTCTTCATTGAATCCTAAATTTTTTTCAATTGTAGTGTTTGCTTTGAAATGAAGTGTACTATTTGAAGTATATACTTTCAGTAACTTTAAATGTGTGTAGTTTGTAGTGTGCTACTACACTTCAAAAGGTGTGAAGTGTACACTTCAATGTAATGTGGTACTACATTGTAGTAGTGAGAACAGAGCGAACCCATCACTAGTAGAGACATCGGTTCACATTTATTTAAAAGTGATGCCAGCCAAAGTGTTACCTACAGTGAAAGGAAAGCGCTATGGATCCATGAATACTGACATTTTCGTTCCTTTATTGAATGGCATTAATGTGTAAGAGCTATGATTTCGAAAAATTGTGCGCAACATGCGTGCCACCCTCAATTTACAGAAGGCAACATTCGATGAGCGCTTTATTTCATGTAATGGAGATGTGAATTGCCCTCCAAGACCGTGTGATTATACACCGCTGGATTTTTTCTGCGGAGATATGTGAAATTGTTGGTGAATGCCAATGAACCAGTGACGTGATAGATAAAAATGATAAACCAGATACGATTAACGACTGGATTGTATCGAATACATAGATCTTTAATACAATTTTTTTTTTGATATTGGAAAATAATAGATGTTGAAATGAATCTCTGTGATTTAATCTCCGTTTTCTTTCACTTCACTTATTTTATCAATCAAACATTAAAAAAAAAGTGATTCAGATTTATCATTGATCTTCAATCTTGTAATAAAATATCTTTGAAAAATTCATTCAACCTCGAATTACTGCATGCGTTAATGCGTGATCATCAGATGTCGATTAAGACGCTAAGGTTGTGACATATTTTTCAAAAAAGAATTTATATTTCCTTCTTCCAATTACTTACAATAAGGTTAGCCCAATTAGCCTAAAAAAAGCCTTTTTTAATCACGATATTGCCAGTGATGACGTATGGAGTGGAGATTATGGCCCTTACAAAGAAAAGTGTAGAAAAGCTCAAATACACGCAACGATCCATGGAGATCCATGTTTGGAGTAAGCTTAAGAGATAGAATTAGAAATGACGAAATTAGGCGCAGAACTAGAGAAGTGGATATCATGGATCGTGTAGCGAAGCTAAAATGGCAATGGGCAGGACATGTTGCAAGGTAGGGTGCTACAAGATGGCCTCCCAGAGTTTAGAAATGGAGACCTTGGGAGAATAAAAGAGACATCGGAAGACCTCAAAAGAGATGGGCCGATGATATAGCCGCTGTGGAGGGAAAGAAATGGCTACAATTAGCAAAGAACAAGGAATGATGGAAAGGAAAGAAAGTGGCCTATATCCAGCAGTGGAAAGAAGAAGGCTGATGAAGAAGAAGAAGGAGGTTATTATAAATTTGCATCAGTTTCAAGAATATTATGATATCAAACATAATTTTATTGTATGTTCATCCATCCTATCATATTTCTGTCATCATCATCCATCCTGACATATTTCTGTTTGTTTAAATTTTTTATTCTTTCTTTCTATATAATTAATATGCCTTAGTATATCATAAATATTTATCATTACTGACATATTTCTGTTTGTTTAAACTTTTTATTCTTTCTTTCTATATAATTAATATGCCTTAGTATATCGTAAATGTTTATCATTACTGACATATTTCTGTTTGTTTAAATTTTTTATTCTTTCTTTCTATATAATTAATATGCCTTAGTATATCATAAATATTTATCATTACTGACATATTTCTGTTTATTTAAATTCTTTATTCTTTCTTTCTATATAATTAATATAGCTTCGTATATCATAATATTTTGTACTCATTACTGACATATTTCTGTTTTATGTTAAATGTTTTATTCTTCTTTCTATAATAATTAATCCTGCCTTAGTATATCATAAATGTTTATCATTCTGACATATTCTCTGTTGTGTTTTAAATTTTTTATTCTTTCTTTCTATCTAAAATTTGATAATGCCTTAGTAAATCATAATGTTATCATTACTGACATATTTCTGTTTGTTTAAATTTTTTATTCGTTGCTTCTATAATAATTATATGCATTAGTATATCATAAATATTTATCATTACTGAAATATATCTAAATGTGGAGACCTGTAATTGGCCATCTATATTGTATCAATGTTTTCTATGCTTTTTTTGTGCTGTTGGTCTTCCATAAACATTAAATAAATAAATAAATAAATAAAAAAAAATCCGTCTGTTTATCCCCGTAACTTCGTGTAAGGTCCGTAATTTTGTTCGAATTCACGGCTAAAAAAGGAACCGGAGATGGGGCTCAAACCCCGGGCTACCAAACTTGAACCGGCCGGTTAAAACGTGTTGCTACGACCGCCTCTCCGTAGATCGCCGAAAAGGTGCTATAAATTGACACCAGGGCTTAGCAAAAACGCAAACCAAGGTTATAGCTAGTTTTTATTAAAATAGAAGAGTTTCAAAAACTAAACAACATGTGGTATTTTTCATTCCGATACTAAAAAAGATGACATAAGTCCAACAATCAATTGATTCTTTAAGAAAAAGTCGCATAGTGTAGTGTTGATTAATGAAATACAATTGAATAAGAAATATAATTGTTAGTAATTTACTTGTACGCATGGTAGTATTCATAACGCCTACATACACATCCACAATACGTATCTCCTTCATTATCAAAGTGGGTGTTGCCGACTGACCGGAGCTTTGCAAACCGCCCAACTCCCTTGCGTTGGTTTGTCCACGTGTAATTATCTCCTATTAATTACAGAGCTGACTGTGTGTGATGTACGTCTATGTGTGTATGGCTACTGTTCTGTTTGCGCACATGTGTGTGCGATCAGCGTAATATGCACAGAAGCAATGTGATGACTGACGCACGTAGATAGAGGTGACAAGTCAATGTTATCCAATTCGAAGATGTGTTTACATATATGTTGATTACCAAACAAGGGTAATCTAAGATGTCCAGAACTGATCCAAGATATTCAATTAGGTGCAATTAACTTGAAACAATTAATAGTAAGTTAAATATTTTTCTCTCGAAATATGACGAAAAATAAAAATGACATCGCGAAAGTTTTTTTAATAGTAAAACAGAACCATATGATTTCGATAGTGGATTTATCATATGATTTGCGCACACATCTAAGGCTGTTCCAATTTAAAAGCATAAATGCAACTCCATACATATACCTAATAATCAACAGTTTTCTGCAATATTTTGAATCATCTGTTATAATCCTGATGCAAAAACACATTTCAGTATAACAATAACTTTCAAGTTATGTTCATAGCGCAGATCACATGTTAAAATTTATTTATAAAATAGTAGTGAAACTCACCTCCTAGGAATAAAACGTAAACCTCAAGGTTTGTTTTTCATCTCCTACCCCAACTCATAAATCATATTTTTTATCAATATGAAATTAATCATATAAATTAAAAACTGCAATTATTAAAAAATAAGTAATTTTGATTGTGTGAATTTTTTTTATATATTTTTTCTTTTCGTCCTATTTTCACTGCGTAATTTTTTGTATGTAATTTTAGTATGTGCAATTTCTTACTTTGTAATTTGAACTTGACGGAACACGCCTAACGGTTGACACCCAATGGAACACTATGAACAAAGAATATTTTTTGCATTGACGGGTATACAAAAAGAATTACAGGCTAGTTCTAAGCGATTCTTTTTACCCCTGCCGAGGCAATTGAAATATTAATGCATCAGTTCTAATGGCGATCTATTTGTGACTGATTGAGCAGCACGAGTTCAAAACTAACTGAATTAGCGATTATTTTTAAAGCTTTTGATAAAATAAATTACGTGCATTGTTATTTTAATGATTTAACTAAATTCATTTTAAATGTCATAAACTATTAATAAAAATTAACCGATATGCGCATCTGCACTGTGTCACTACGACTATTTCTTGGCCACTTTATAAGGAGCGACAGCTGTATGTCACTTACTTCCTTAACCAATCTAAATAATTATTTACATACTCAGTTATTCCATTTGTGGCTCTTTATTAGTTTAATTATATAATATTTTATTATGTCTAACTGACAAGGATCATTTACAAATTCATTACAATTAGAGGGTAAAATCTGATTAGAACTTGTATATTTACATAAAGCTTGGGAGTTCTTTCCGAGAGTCCATGCTCAGATAGAATCAGTATATAGACACGACATTAGTAACAATGCAATGAAATTCCAAGATCGTGTCGAGTCAGTATGTAGCACCTAACATTGTTAGTAATGTTGCAATGAAATTCCTGGATTAGATCGAATTAGTGCGTAGTGGCGTTAAAAATTATAAAATAAAAGTTTTGTAAAGATGTGGTAAAATAGATTACGTTTAGAATCCCTCCTAGTATGTCGATGACGACAGTGAGAAATGAAATCTTTAGGGCTATATAACTTTCGGGAAACGTCCACAAACATTTGAAACCTTATTTTAAACACTACAAAATAAAAGATTGTTCTAGAGAATTTGAAAAACACGGATATAAATACAAAGAGCACCGCGCTGCGCAGTGCGTTTGTTTCGACATTTCTATCGGCGCGATATTAGCCGCGGGACGACGGCCGGGTCAGACATGAGATAATCGGAGCGACAGATATTTAGCGAAATAATCGATTAGAGTACCTAACTGGTGACTGAAATAAATGCGACTTCAATGTGCGAAAATCGGACGGAATGTTCCAGCAAGCGATAAATAAAGTGTTACCCGGCGATAATAATGAGTTCATAGTCGGGTTGCGAAATAGTGTGAATTCAAGAATAGTGTATTTAGTTAATTCGTGTTAAGTGACTTTGTCAATTTTATGAAATAATTAATCACTAATTAATAAATCGCTTATTAATTCCCAATGTTTAAATTTGCCTCCCGCACCGCGATTGGTTTATTTTGTATCATTAATTTATATTAAGTATTCTACATTCATTTTTTACATTCATTTTATTACATTGATCAAAGAATAAAGTATTTTTACAAAATTACTTGATTCCAAGTTCATATCGGAATATTATTTAGTACCTTCCTAACATCGCAAGTAATTTTGCAATAAAATTCCTAAATCTGATCGAATCAGTGTGCAGTATCGTTAAAAACGTTAGGTTTTAAACTACTCACTCTTTGTCGGTCGCAAATTGCTGAGATCATGCTGGAATTACAGCTTTAGATAATAATTAGAGTTTGAAACACAATCAGAGCGTAGTTCAGTCAACGCGCAAGGGTCGCCCCACCATATCACACGTTATTTACATTTTTATTTTATTATATTTAGTTTTAGTTTTGAGCAAATAAAGTCAATTTAAATAACAAATGGTTTTCTATTCAAGAATTTTCAGTTTCAAAATCCTGCAATTATTATATCTCGAGATTTTTCACAGATGTACGGCTAGTTATTTATAAATATCACTTGCACGCGCAGGTTGATAGCAAATTAATTATAACTAAGTAAGGGTCCTACACGATGTGTTATCTAATGACATGAATAGATTGTACAATTTTTTTTGTGATATCGCTGTTCGCGGCTATACTTAAAATCTTAATTCTTTGTATAAAAATAAACCGCAACGTAATAAATCTTGTCAAAATAATAAATCAGTCCACCAATATCACTAATTAACTTAAAACGTAGTTGAAGCGGTATTCAATAACCTGGTACAATTTATTGACTTCAATAAATAGCCTTGCAAATGGAAAAAAATCCGGGCATTAGCGGACTTTGTTCTTGCATTTCATATACCCCATTAACCTGCTTGTAATGTTTCCCCTCCCAGCTCTAGGCATCGGAATTATACAAGAGGTTTTGCGCAAACTCCCCTTGGCTCTGCGTATACACTGTGAACTCGTTTCGCTATTGGCCAATTATTTATGACTTTCCAACACTACGATTACATTGCCTATTCAGTTGGAAATATATCTGTTGGTTTATAGAATATTTATGATCTCGATTTTAATATTCCAATGCTCCCAAATACGCCAAATGATACAGATTTGTCTTTCCACCGAATTAATTTGCTTTAGTGCTGATTATTAGGGTTGATAATTTTTGATGCGAATTATATTATGTATTATTTTTTAATTATGTTTCAGTAGGAGAAAATTTTGTAAAAAAACATTTTTTTATATGTACATTGAAATAGCTGTACAAACAATATATTAAAATACATGGCTCTCATCTAATACGAAAAAACAAATTGATCGAATTTGTTAGGACCTACTGAAAAAATCATGTATCACAAAAATACTTGGTTACTGCCACACTCCAATAAATGTGGTCTGTTGTAATTTTTAATGAAAATAAAAAATAAAATAAAAATAAAATTCATGTTTTTGAATCTTAAAAATATTTACAAAATAATTAGGTTCGCCTAGTACTTAAATATAAAAATGAACTTAAATCAAAAAAATTGGTAGGTACACCTACCTACTTTATTTTATTGCTAAGGCGACATCGCGTGTATAAAAAATGTTTTTTTAATTAGCATAGTAAATTATTTTTATTACCATAGCATTAACTTATGAATTTCAAATGCTTCATCGGAAAAAAATTTATCTCCTCTTAACGCATAACGCACACACTTTTCCCAGCGGTCCCGGATTTTTAAATCGGGTCCTTTTCAGCAGCATTTTAAATTTAGGAAATAGCCAAAAAACATACAGAGCCATGTCAGGAGAGAACAGAACCTATGTTATGTTTGGCCAAATAAGACTGAAGTGTGATGTGTGACCTTTTGCGGTTATACTATTCATTTATCCGTGAGACGCTCATAGCATCATCACCAAAAGCCTGTTGGATCTTGCAAATAGTTTCCACTTGAGTATCGCGAAACTTTTTGGCAAAATTTGTTATCGCTGCTCAAGTAAGTTGTAAGTAAGTACATTTATCAATCCAACGGGTACTATCTTCTTCACTTTTTTGGTACTATCTTCTTCACTATTGCAAAAAATTCTTCTAAAAATGAATAAAAATGCTTTCATATTACTTTTTTAGATTATATTATATTATTTTTTGCAATCAACGAACAGCCATCGGTATTTTTGAGCATTTAAATCAGATCCAGATCAGATATAAATCTCACATAACAATTTTTTTGTAACCGGTTAAAATCGTTATTTTATAATATAGATACTAATTTATAGTAATGATTGAGTTTCCCTCAAAAATATTATTTGTCAGGTCAGGATGATCAAGGCTAGTTGAATTTGAAATTTAATCGAATGCGCAATTTTTCTTTCATTTTACGTGTATATTTTATAACAATTTGTTTCCTTTTAGCTTAATGGCCCTTTGCATAGGAAAAAGCAAACACAACACAATCATAAGAAAATGGTCACATATGGCTACAAGGCCTCACAATAGCAATCAATTGCTTTCTATTAGTAATTAATACTAAGAGTTATTAGCAGGCCAACGTCGAATATAAAGTTAATTAATTTGTTTATTTATTTTGAATAGGACACTAACAGAAAACATGGTAAATAATATAAAAAACAATAGATAACTTATAACATATTCAACCTCATACAACTACAAGTGTCTTCGCCCTGTTCCAGCAACTTGCAAACATTCATTGTATCAATTCAATGCATTTATGTACGAATTGACATGTACTGCATAATGATAGGCGTGTAAGGTGCATTGTAACATGAACATCATAAATTTATGTACGAGCTATACGATTGTTGTACATAAGATCTACGATTGCTGATTTTCACTTAATACAAATATGGGTGCGTACGTGTGCATATGCGTGAGCATGTTGGCATAAATACATGTATGCATACCCACGCGCGTGTGTGAGGAAAATGTGTTACCTCGCAAGTTTACCTCTAACAGAGTTAATAAATGCTCAAAGCTTTAGCAACTAGCTTATTACAGAGTAAAGAGCACCTCTGCCACTACACACATACACGTATTTTGTTTAAAACTGCGTTGGTAACGTTATTCGAATAATCTGCGATCTATATTATTCTTAACTCAAGGTTTATGAAAAGATTATCATATTTTTTATTATGTTTAATTTCGCTGCTTTATTCATTGTTACCCTTTATTTGATTCTCTTAATAGAAATCAATTATCATTAAATTTTCACTACTCTTATTGTTATTAATATGTTTGATCTCGATACATATTATAAGATTGTTCTATACCTTTTATTTGGTAAACTTCACTGTGTATATTACACAAAATTCGATTAGGATTAATGGTAATAAAATGTCATTGACTCAAGAAAGTGAAAGATTCTGCAAATTTATAAAATAAAAATGTTTGACGAACTCATTGACTTCCTTGAGCTAATTAACTTGTTTTTACAATTCATCACATGAATGGTAAAAAAAAAAATTAAGCCTTATGGCAGAGTAATTCAAAGATAAATGATTCATAAGGACATAATAAATTTCAACAAGAAAAAAATGTCCCTTGTAATTTTAACGATCTTTTTCAGCATCAAGCCTTGTATATTTCATATATCACAACATTAATAAAAAGGTAGAAGTTGTGTTTATAAAGGGAAATTCCTAGTTCACGTTTCCTGTTCGCCTCGGTACATCCGGCCAAATGAGCGTCGCGACGCTTTTAGCCCCACGGCAATGCGTCGTTGTTGCCTCTATTATTACCATTAATGCGCATAATTTTACAGGCGAGCATTAAAAAATAATAACCTATTTTTATTACCGTAATTGTGATTATTTTTTTACATGTACAAATGAAAAAAAAAATTCTGGCAGTACAAATTAATATTTCTGTAATGATTCACTCAAACAAAGGAGCGAAATGTTCGAATCGATAATGGACGAAACGAAAGGAAACAATAAAAAGAAAATCGATTGGATCGATAATGGTCGATAACGATAAATAAAATGAATCGTTTGATTGATACTACCGTTTGTGTAATCGATAATGAACGATATTAATGTTAATACCCGATTAATACCTTTTTATCAATTAATATTGTTTACTTTTGTACTACTTCGAAATTTAACTAAAAATTTCGTAATTTTCATAAGTAACAAAAACCAATTTTATGAAAAAAATTATATAAACAATTTTATTACAAAATTATCATGGATTATTATCAAAATATTTTAAATCTGAAATGACCAGTAATGGAGTAGCTAGTTGGTGGTAGTTAGTAGTGGTCATAGTGTTCGTAAATATTTTTTGTGAACAATAAAAAAAATTCAAACTATTTATTTTGATACCCGTCACTTCATTTAATACTTATAAAGAAGTTTCACTTCGTTCACTTTGACTTGTTGATTTCACTTGTTCGTCACTTCATTCACTGCGTGATGATGATAATTTATACTAATATGACTGATCTAAAAGAGTTACATTTTGAAAATAATTTTCAGGCATATTCCAGTGTGTATATTAATAATTCGGATGAATATCATGTATAAATAAAAATAATATTGCTTCATACTCTAGTCAAAAAATATATAAGTCTCATTTACGAGCGGCGATATCTCAATACGTATAATGGCGATAACCGAAAATTCTAAAATGGAGACTCTGAAACAATAAAAGAAGAGTTGGGACCAATATAACAAAGGTGGACTAATAACATTATCCAACTTGTGGGTCGAAGATGGCTACAAATAACCCAAGATAGAAAACATTCGAAGGTTTTGGAAGATTATACCTATGTCCAGCAGTGGAACGATTGTGGCTGAGAAGAAGAAGAAAAAAGATGGCGATAGGGCAGTTGTATTGAAACAATGTTAGCGAATAATAAATAAAATATTTACAACTTTCTAAAATTTGTTAGATATGTGGTCGATCGTGAGTATTTCATCGTGAGTTGTAAATATTTCATTGTGTAAAGTGATCACCTAAGTCAGCCCTACAACAGGTCGTAATCCCTGAAGAAGCCTAACAAAAAAAAGATTTCCATACATACTTTCCCATATAAATAGCTTTGACTCATTGAAACATCCAACATTAATCATAATTATTAAAAATATATTTTATTTTATCATAGGATTGACATCAGTACGATATCTAGCATAAATAATATTTATTCGACCTTTCTATGGAAAAAATAGTTTATGTATTAATGTATTTGCAGAGAGAAAAGTTTCGTGTTGAATTGCCCTGAGTAGATAATTTATTGCTTTAACAAGTTCAGCTCAAGCGCAGTAAATCAGATTAATTTGCATACAATACGTATTTTATCACCTGCTGCAAAAAAAGCAGTGCATTAAGAAAGACACAATTTGTAACATAACAACAATAAATGACTTTGATTTGTAATTAAATTTTGCTCCAATTATTTAGTATACTAGTATTACCCATTATTTTCAATGTACTTAACACATTTTTTATCATACGAATATAAGTTATACAAGTACTTTAAAATCAAGTATAAATTAAGATTTAAAATAATTAAATTTATTAATTAGATATAAATAGCAAAGATATTGTGATATCCAATAGGTTAAGAATGACTGTTTTAGGACGGGACATACTGCATTAGGATGGAGAAAATAAATTGACACTATCTTATGAACTAAAACAAATTAATAATTATTAAATAATCTGATAAACAAAGCTGTGTACTTAAGAAACGTGTACGGAAGTCTTATACGATAACACAGGGCTTACAACCTGTATGAGCTGGCTTAAGTGATCACTCCACACAATGCAACGTTCTCCGATTCCATCGTAAAAACATCCATAGCTCCATCTCTATGAGATTTCTATAACTTATCTTAATTAAATTATGATCATCCCTCTGTGGATAAAACCCAATATCTGCATTTTCAGAACACAAATAAATAAATTGTTAATTTACTAAGCATTTGTGAACCATTTGGGATAATTTATAAATAAGTACTCAGTACTCGTGCTGCTGACATTGAATTCTTTTTTATAGAATTTTTAGTAGAATTTAATTACTTATGTTTTCCATAAAAAAATAAATTTATTTATTAACTATATTAACTAAAATGTATCTTTCATATTTGTGTATATATATAAATAAAGAATTAATGAGTACGTCATTTTATAAATTCTAATATTTTATAGTAAAAATTGAATAATTAGCTATCTCAGAGTGACAGATGTCGGTGGCACAATCCACATTTTGCAACAATGTACCAGAGTGCTTAGCCGTTAACAAAATATTAACAGAATATTTAAATCCAGAAAACAACAGCATCTTTACGATATTAAAATATTTTTAACTTCTGCCGTGATGAAGTCAGTCTTCAATTACACGAGAGAAATAACAGTCATGGGATTTGATTACACTGGCACATTCATTCGTCATATTTTGTCTTTCCTTCCACACAACAGCAGATCTTGAAGCAGTGCGATGTTTTTTGAGCGAGAAGAAATTTTGACCGATGATTTCAACTTTCCACAGAGATCTTTGAAGTTTCAATTAACGCGGTCAAGAAACCGGGTGTTTGGACAGTACTATTATTATCGCGGACTGTCTTCGGCGTGGTAAAAGGCAGCGGCGCATCGAGAATATTTACGAAGCCGTATTTATTACATATTCATTCGGATAAAGACTTCTTAATGGAGAGGACCTAGGGGCCGGGGCACATGTGCGCATTAAAATGCCGAGCGGCGGCGAAAAACCTCTTAGCGAAATGAGCTTATTGAAAAGTTATTTACAGGCAGCGTCCGCGAGGCGGAGCGAAAAGTTTCATGGTATTTTAATATTTGATCGCCTGGCCTGTAGGCAGCGAAGGAAGGATACTCGAGGCTCAGCTCCTTTCCCCCGAGGAAACAATCGCTACCTCCTCTTAGCGGGTCCCTCCGAACAGGCTGAATATTTAATATTCACTTATAGCTTGACATCATTCCGAATTCCATGACGGCGGCGTGACTGGGAGGCTTGTCTTGTCAGATTGGTTTACGGGCGAACAAGTAGCTGCTGCATGTTTAATCCCCGCGTGCGTGACCGGGGGACGCGCGGACGGCAACGGCAACGGGAAACATATTCATTACGTGTCCGAGAACACCGCTGTACACAAATTCGCTGATCTATGGTCGGTGCCGTCTCACGTCTCAGTGCAAGACGTACAAGGAAACAGAACAATATCTTATACGCGTCTTACAGAGACGAAACTTTTTTATAATGGAGTATTTACAGGACAGCCACAGGGCTTATGACTTGTATAAGCTAGCTTAAGGGGTCATTTTACACAAAGCAACGTTCATCAACTGCACCGCAAGAACACTCACGTAATATTTCATTTCATTACAGACAAATCGGAATATTTTGGACAAAATACATTTAATTGCTTGATACAAACACATATAATACATATAAATATTGCATATGCAAATGCTATATCCGCCTATGGTATAAATTTTGTGTTTCCCTGACATATCACACATAGATGACGCCGATGGTAATACATTTATTATAAAATAGCTTCGTCCCTGTGAGACTTATAATTTATCTAAATTAATGATTATCGCTCTGTGAACAAAATCTAGTAATTTTGTTTATAGAACATACATATAACAATACAATATAAAAATGACTTCTTCAAACACAGCAAAATTATTTTATGGTGACATTATAATTATATTTTATAGAAATAAACTTTGTTTACACCACTTTTTTGTTGAAAAAATTCGACATGTTTCAGAGCCCCATTTTTTATCCTAACGAAGAGGTCATCGGCTCTTAAACATGACGAATTTTTTTCGACAAAAAAGTGGTGTAAACAAAGTTTATTTCTATAAAATATAAATATAAAAATGCATTTTATTACACTGTCAACCTACAAGAAATTTGGCATAATCAAAGCATAAGCAGAAAAACAAAAATTGATCAGAAATCTCACCTTCATAATCTTTCTCTATATATCTCTAACAATGTGGTGCTGTGATGTTCATAAAATTTTGATACATGGAAGGAAGGATTCAGATCTGAGGTCGAGAGAACGATTGACCAACACAATTAAAACATTGATGCAGAACGCCTCAGAAGTAGTGTTCAAGAAATGCCAGTGATCAGAATATGACCATCACGATACAATACAGTAACGTTTAATAAAAATTAAAAATCGATGGATAATTAAGTTCTAATAGGAAAACAAACTCTTATTTATAATATTCAATTTAATATAAAAAAATATTAATAGTAAATGTAATATTATAAGTAACTAGGTCCTTTTTACAAATACTTGTATTTTAAATTTGTTTTCATATTAGTACTTAATTATTTATTCGTCTCCCATATATTTATTTCATTTTTGTTATTGTTGATGCTCCGATTTTTATTCTTATTTTTAGTAAACATTCAATCCTGATAAGATAACCAATGGCCCATAAACATATATTATTCTTAATAATTAAAAAAAAGGATCAATCTTAATTCACTTGCACACATTCATGTAATTTAATGCTGCAGCGAGAATAATCTTCAGTGCCCCAAACATTTTTTATTGATATTTGAGATTTTTAAACACTGACATCACTGTCCAGAGATAATACAATTTTAACAAAGCTTATTGACATTACTTGGCATCGCACCAGGATTTATTACAGATGAATGTGTGCGTACATATCTCACAGCTTGACGAAGTACGGCAGAATCTGTGATCTGCTCAATTATCTGCAAATAGGCTGGTTAGACCGACGCATGCCAACAGGGTTAAATATTACGAGAGAATTCTGCTGAGTTGAATAAATTTTCTCCTATTATCCGACATGCTTGTTTGACTAGTGACCTAGTGACTAGCCTAGTGATTAAGTGACCACTCGTTCAGTTCTATTTTCAAAGCATTTAATTAGTAAGAAAATATTTAAAATACAGTTTTGACAAGTACTCCATATAAGCATCTGTTTCTTTTTAATTAAACGTGACATATCTGAGTCCAGATATATGCAGGAAAATAGGCTTTGTAGGGTTTATCTTCTGGACGAAAAAACTAAAATAGCTTATCTCTGCCTGTCCTTGAGTTCGTGTAGTTGCATTTTTTAAATAATTATGATTATTGTTAAGCTAAATGATAATAAATGTTTAACCAATAGTAGCAAATAAAAGCAACTAATGCTGGTTCACATATGTTCGTCTTGTCAATTTGCAAGTCAACCGAGGCAAGAACAGCGGTCAACATTGGATTTCTGGTACCAACACTGATGTATGGAAGTGAAGCCTGGAGTTGGCAGTAGAGGAGCTAAAGGAAACTGAATGCAGTGGAAATGAGATCATTTTATGAATGTGTGAATAATCCACTTGTGATAGTAAAAAATTAGCAAATTGTGAAATAATGTAAAGCTGATCCTTTAAGCTAAGTGAAAAGTATAAAAAACATATCATTCAGGTGGCTCGGGCATGTTGAGCGAATGAGTGAGGAAAGAATGGTAGGAAATATATATGATGCAAGATGTATATATATGATGAAGTATTGACGGCACCAGAAAGAAAGGGTGGAAGCGCATGAAGAGGCATGACCATATTAATTAGATGCTAGAAGATGGTCCTGCTAGGAGCCTCGAAAATCATAGAGTTTGCATGCAAAGATGTATGAACGCGGATGCGGCGAGAGTTGTGTGTCAGTACAGAAGAATATGGCACTCCATCTTCTCTGCCTACCCCTGCGGATAAATGGCTTGATGCTCATTATTAAGAAAATCTTCGAGAAAAAGATCATCAAGAAAAATTAAGGCAGGATTAAATTTTAAATACTCAGATAATAAATCAAAAAACATGATCTTACATCCACATTTTAGTGATCACCTCTTGAACTTATATGTAACAAAATGAACGATTGAATTAAATGTCGCAACTTGATATTACTCTTATGATGACCACTAAAATGTGGTACGAAACATTCATCAACACAAAAACTGACCATCGACAAAATAAAATAATTCGAAAGAAATCCTTTTACAAAATTTCAGCAGTAAAAACCTGAGTGCTATTTCTGGATTTTATGAAACTCTGAATACTCTCTTAAAAAAATCCTCTTAGTCACATCAGTTCGATAACTTTTTTCCATCTTCTTTGATGTTAGGATTTTAAGTTAGTTTTTTTTCTTTTAAATCTTATGCAGGATGTAATGGAGCTAGTCCACAATACTTTACAGGTGGATTTCTGCCTTGATTATGAGTCGAAAATTTTCAAGCAATCACGACCAAATATTAACAAGAGATATGCGACATCTAAGTTTGCATTTTTTTTCAGTACTTCTAACATATTTTTTGCAAAACGTTGGAGTATCATTTCAGTAACTTATATTGATTGCGAAAAATTCATTGGATTCAATAAAAGTTAAATAAAATAATAAATTAAATAGTAATGTTTTACATTACGCATACTGCAGCCACGGACTGATGTAAAACGTTGGATAATCATTACAGTAACTTACATCGAGTATGAAAAATTCATTCCCTTTAATACAAGTCAAAACAATAATAAAAACCTTCCAATTCTCTTCCGATTCATAATTAAATATACTTAGTCCTGGGTAAAATATAGTAATGGCTTAAATAAAGTAAAAGATTAATGCCATTCCTTATAATATTAGGTGAATGAAACGCCTTGCATCTTGCATTTCTTCAAATAAAAAATATTTAAATTGCTATAAAAACTGGTTGGATAAATTATATGAGCGATATACATTTTGTAATGTAAATGCACATATCATACGTTTAAAATAAGATTTCGGCTAAAAATAAAATAATATGGTAAATTTTTAAGTGGCATTAAAATACGATGTAAATATATTCTAATGGCCAACAAAGAGGTCGTTAAGATAATACGTTTCAAACAAGGGAAAAGTATGAAAAATAATAGTTTTATATTGAATTTAAAAGCAAACACTCCTCTTAAATTACAGTCTTTCTCCTTTGCACGATGGAAAATTGAATGTTTAGATATTCAATTACCCGTTACCAGGCCCTAGTGTGTTACGATGATATATTACCCAATATCGCGGCTCATATAAAATGTGAGACTATCATTTTTACAGTAACCATAGGGAGAACTTAATGCAGGGCTCAATTTTCCATTCGGTCGCTCTGCCTCTTTACCATATTAGACTTAGAATTATTACCAAACAAAAGACGAAATGGGCACTAAAATTATCATCAAAACAGCCCATAGTACTTTGTATATTCGTTAAATTAAATGTAAAGATACACTGGACTCTCGCATTTACGCAATAAGTGAGTTGTCTATAGGATAATAAAGCCCGTTTCAGATGACAATAAAGTGAAGGTATTCGCAATTTATCATCCGAATGAAAATTTCCACGGAGCATAAATAGTCCTAACAATTTGTTTATAGCTTGATGAAAATTTTATATGTATTAACAAGATATTCAAAATTACGCGAAATAATGTTTATCAATGACATTTTAATTTTTAATGTAAATTTGTTTAAATGGTATATCACAGATTTTTAGGCCACTTATGATTAGAGATACTCAAATATAATAACTTCATTGTCTGTCCGTCCATCTATCTGTCTGTCTATCTGTCAGTCTATCTGTCCATCCGTAATTTCATGTAGCATCCGTAATTTCGTTCGAATTCACGGTTAAAAAAAACAAATTAAAAGGCCAGAGATGGGGCTTGAACCCCGGCCCAGCAAACCCGAACCAGCCAATCTATGCATGTTGCTATGGCCGTCTTTCCGTGGACCGTCAAAAAGATACTATAAATATATACTAGGACTTGGCAAAGATGCGAACAAATGTTCCGTCATTTTTACTTCCTTTCTTTTAACTCGTGGCGTCTGCTTATTTGACGAAAAAACTTTGGATCGATTTTTAACCTTTTTCCCATTATCCAATCGAGCTGAAACTTTGCAAGCAGACTCGTGGCGACGATCAAGAAGATCTATTAAATTTTCGTTAAAAAAATTTAATAATCATAGCATAATTTTGGATTTTCCAAATTTTTAATGGTTTTTTCATACAACTCAGTAAGTTGTATGAAAATACTCCGACGCATCTGGTAGAAACGAAACCCGAAAATGAGAAAGGGATTATTGTAAAAACTTGGATTTTATTTTATTTTTACTCCCTATATATTAACTCGTGGCCTCTGTCTTCTTGTCTTCTTGTCTGACGAAAAAACTTTGGATCCATTTTAAACCCCTTTCCCGTAGTCCAATCGAGCTGAAACTTTGCAAGCAGACTCGTGGCAACGATCAAGAAGATCTATCAAATGTTCGTTGAAAAAATTAACAAATTTTTGGATTTTTCAAATTTTGAATGGTTTTTTCATACATATATTTTCATACAACTTATTAAGTTGTACGAAAATATTTTAACGCGTCTGGTAGACGCGAAACCTGATTATAGTATAATTTTGGCTTATTGGAAATTTTTTATTACTCCCTTTCGTAGCGTCGCCCGACCGAAGCCCAGCGCGTAGGTTAAGCGAAAAAATAATGTTTCAACTAGTAAATGAGAAAGGGAATATAATAAAAACTTTGTTTTTATGGCTTACTTTTTTAATGGGTTAGAGCTAGAAAGAAATAAATTACTTAAGATTATTATCTTTTATGTTTTGATATTTTATTATATCTATTTTATTATTTAATATCTTTTATTAAAGATAATAAATACATATATAACAAAATATGACAAGAGAAAACGGTTAAGGACTTATTATTTGAATAATTTATTATTTTTTTAGAACAAATTATTTATACAATAAATATCACAGATGCTTATAATATACTATTTTTAAAAATTATGTTTAAGAGTTTCATATATTTTTGATGCTAAAATACCGCTTAAATACCACTACAATATTTGCTGAACCGTGATAAAAGCGATCTGTGACGAAAATACGAGACGACAATTATTTTGTTATATTTAACTGATGTCTGCTGTGCATGAATCTGGTTTATATCTATACCAAATAGTTCAGTCAGTATTGTTGATTCGTTAATAAATAGCAGGGAAGAGTATAAACTGTTGCATTAATTTTCAATGACTCGTGTCAACATTGGTTTAGGCTGCTTGATTTTAAAACGGTTTTGATTTAATTTTCATTTTGAAATGTTAAAGTGTGTTTTAGATGATGTTTACCTATAAGATTGACGAAATATTTATTAAAAGATGATGTTTACCTTTAAGATAAACGAAATAATTATTTTTCATGAAGATTATGCAAACAAAAATCTTAATACAGTGAGTAATCATTTTAGTTTTGTTTACATAGTTGAATAACTTCACCGTGTACATTACTTTAAAAGTCAGCAATAACTCTGTCACAACCTATGTAATCATGACAGACAACAGAGCATATGAGAGAGCTGATTAAAATGTCATATTGTTTATTGTTTCAGCGCCGTGAACTCTAAGAACAACGAAATGAACAAGATCAAGAACAAGCTGACCGGACAGCGCGCTGGAGTTCCAGACGTGGCCAGAGCCTACGAAGCCAAGCGAGTGCGGTGAGTGGGCATGGGTGATGAGAACTACGAAGAGGGCAGCAGCAGGGAGCACGCTGCGCTGGAGTGGCTCTTGAGTGGCAGGGCCATCATTGTCAAGTCCTTTGCCAGGTGTGACTGCTAGTGACATCGGTTGGCGTCCAATCATTATTATGTCATGCCTGTTTATTGTTGGAATGGATTATACTCATATCTTGCGTAAATCTACCTGAAAAAACAGGGAATGCTTCCTCTGACCTTCGCCAATGCTTCAGATTACAACAAGGTCCAGCAAAACTCTAAAACTTTACTCCTGGGAATTACTGGACCTTCTCCATGAAAGGTAATTTCAAACTCTTAATTTGTTTATAATTTTCTTCTAACACTGAAAATGTAATACAATTACCAATTATACCGTAAGAAAATAAATTGATTGTGTTATAAATAAAAACAAAAATTTGTCGGTAAGTAAAAAGCAGTGCTATTATTTGAGTCAAAATTAATTTACATATTTGCTAGCCAAAAATTAAAATTAATTATAAAATTGAAATATTACAAATTACAGATATAAATTATTCAAAAGCTAGCAATCATTGGAAACA
Organism: Agrypnia vestita; assembly: GCA_016648135.1. Taxonomy (NCBI): domain Eukaryota; kingdom Metazoa; phylum Arthropoda; class Insecta; order Trichoptera; family Phryganeidae; genus Agrypnia; species Agrypnia vestita. The sequence goes on along the minus strand of JADDOH010003640.1, from coordinate 240,772 downwards.
ATTTAATAATGTTGAATATTATTGTTAAAAATATCTCTAAACTTATAATAAAAGTATTATAAATTAATTTTTCTTAAGAGATGAAATTAATTAAGTATTCGCTTTCGGCGATAGAAGATTTTTCCAAGTAGAAAAGTCTTTGAAAAATTTATCTGCCTTTTTTAAAAATGGAATCGTTTCTCATACCTCAATTTAAATTTTACTGTTTAAATTATAAAAAAAAATAATAGAATTTTCAAATCTACAATTTAAAATACTCATAAATAGTCAGATTGACAGAGACACAGATTTACGACAGTTCCTCTAATTCGGTGATTACTACGCAGAGGCTCAAAAATAGACGGGACGAATTTATTTATGCCCGTGTAATTTATTAATTTACATTGACGACATTTGCCATTTTAAATGAGACCTTTTTAGTCATAATTTATTGTTAAAAATATAACCAATCGAGCAGTATTATTCAATAGCATGACTTATGATAGTACAGACATTTTTAAAATACGCTAGTGTGCCACTGTTAAAAAATTATTATAAAATTCCTTTGCCACATATTAGTTAAAAATATTTGCTCACTATCTTGTAACAAAATGCAAATTAATGGTGAAGGGATGACAGGAAAAAATGCTTTGAATGGGGTCTTTACACCGAGAGCGCACTTGATATGGAAATTAAAAACTTTTCACAAAGCCTTCGGAGGCTGCAAAACATGGCCAAAAACTGAAACACCAGAGGCTGTTTTTAGACAGAGAAACTGGATTATTTGAAAATGGAAATTCACGATACGATATTTTATTTATTAAGAGATGAATACAAAATTACTTCATTTCATTTTCATCATGGTTGCGCAATTTAAGTTTTATTTTATTTTTCAAGATATATCTGTAATAATAATTAATGTTTAAGGCTTTGAGAAGGAAAAACCTAAGGTAACATCACTTAAGAGATCACTTAGTGAAGCCAGCCGTATGGTAGCTCGTAAGCCCTATGAACACACAAAGAAAGACTTCCATACCTAGTTTTTCTTCATTTCTATGAGATACTATAATGTATTTTGATTAATGATATCCCCTTAAGGATAAAAACCAGTATTGTACTCTTGAAAAATTTGAACATATTCTGAAAATAAATTGTTCAAAAAAGATTATAATAGTAGAGGTTAAAAAAACGTTATGAACGGTTAGCCAGTGACCACTTAAGCCAGCCGTATGATAGGTCGTACTCGATCTGAATATCCAAAAAGACTTTCATACATGCTTTCCCATATAAAAATAGCTTCGTCTCTAGGAGACATCGATAATATATATCTTGAGTTAGCTTTAATTTAATGATTTCGATGGTATATTCATAACGTTCTCCTTATGTATGAAATCATGTAACTCAATTTTAAAGAAAACAGCCAAGCATACTTGCAACCTCAGTCACGTTTCGACCTATAATCCGGTAGCCCCAATATAACATACACATAACAAACATAAATATACCTGCTTCAAAAATTTAATACAAATAATTTGATAAAAGTTTTCCAAAAAATATCCCACGCAATATCGGTGTAGACAAGTTTGATCACGTGACCGCGCAGGCCGCAGCCTTCCCATTAATAACACCTAAACACCTTCGAAAGTAATGCCCGCGAAGTGCCAAAAATTGTACGAACCCCGGCGCACAGTCGCCGACAGCTCGGGCAATAAACACGCGGAACAATCCCAAGTGTCGGTTGGGTATTCAAATCGGGCAGACATTAAATAACTCGGCGAGAGAGGCATTATCCTCGAAAATTCATACATCCATAATTCTGAGTGCATTAAGCCACATGGCACGCGAATACACAATTCATATTGTCTACTCCTTAACACCTTCGACGATACACGCTTTAAACAAATACATAATCTTTTATTTATTTTTGTACTACATTTCTTAAACAAACTTATAATATTGATTTAATTGTCACTAGCTTAACTGCATTAACAATACCACTAAATTAATTGCTGAATAAATTATATATTTTTTAACAACATAAAAATGCGTTTCTATTAGTATGCTCGCTACCCCAACTTTATCGCATTTCTCATTTATTAATCGATTCGTGCCATTACAAAAGGACTTTTCTATCGATAAAATTGAACCCTGGATAACGCGCAAACAAGGTAAGTTAAATTTAATTGTAAAAAATTACTTAACAAATTTTCCTATAATTATAGCGAAGATATTAAATTTAGCAAATTTCTCATGGGATGAAGAAATAATTAGAGGTGCGTGGAACAAACTGTACTACACCAACTTTTAAAATAATATTAATACTTGTTGTATATAGTATTCATCAGGTTAAAACTATGTCTACGGTTCCTACGTAAATTAAGACACCTGCAAAAAAGGTTAATTTATAGGACAATTTTAAAGGAAGGAAAAGACAAAGAAGGAAAAGGCTGTTTAAAATTTGGGTTTACACACAACATTGGCGTATTTGTTCTCTTTGGCGTCAATTTTTTATTCAGAAAAAAAAATTAATCAAATTTTTTTTTTTTAATTTTGTATTATGGGGAAGCGTATTTTCTATGTGTTGGTAAAAATAAGTTAAAAATGTATTTTTTGTAGTGTCCAATTAATAACGCTAACCAATAGGTTTAGTGTCGAATATCTCTACTTAGTTTTGACAAAGTTTTAAAACTCAACTATTTACATATCTGTAAGGGATTTTTACCCACAACTTAAATATTGTCGACTTAAAATTTAGGGTGGTGTCGACCTCGTTTAAGTAACTCCTTTTATTTTCAACATGTCATAACTACAAAAAAGTTCATTTTTAAAGTATCTTTAAAAAATTAGATCTCACAAAAAGATATTCAAATTTCTTATGGGTATCTACTCCACTACACTACCTTAGATGGAAGCATTTAATGGGTTGAAAATGTTTAATAACTTAATAGTCACGATACTCTAGAAACATTGTGAACAAATTTAGGGTTTAGAAAGTTTTGAACGATCCCTAGTAAAACAAATATTAACTGTTACTTATTTGAATTTATGAATTCCAAAGACTTTTAATCAGAATTGTTTCAACAAAGAATGCTTTGAGTAATTCATTTCATTTCGATCAATGTAATATACAAATCAAGCATCAGAACAGCTTTCAGCTTTTTGTACTTGTGTGAATATAGTTCTGTAGGCGGGTCTGTTAAAAGGAAAATATCTATCATATTTAACGTCCACATCATCAATAGGTCGTCAATGATCTTAAAAGATGGAGTCCTGGTATGAATTTAATGTACAATATAAAACATGGTAAATTCGGAGACATTTTACAAATTAATGATTGTGGAGAAAACTTACAATTTATATGATTAAAGAGTTAAGGTTATTTTCACGGTCGTTGGACATATCTAACTGTAAATGGTTGGATTGACTGTAGAAAAGGTTCTCGACGTTTCGTTAAAGTCGTATTCAACGTCATCAGGAGAACAACCTGTACCCGCGGAGGTATAGGGCGGACTGTTCAGTCCGAAACGTCGAAAACCGTTTCTCGGAAAAACATACGGTTCGTATAAAATATCCGTGACCATTTACAGTTAAATTTATATGATATATGAAATCAACGTAAAAGCATAAATTTGACGTGTTTCGAGGTTAATAAAGATTATCACGTAACTTGCACCGGTCCTCGGCATAACTGAATAATTTGAATTTTATTTAAGCTTTTAAAAGAATCTCAAACGTATTTATTAAAAATGTATACTAAATAATTATCAATAATTCAAACAATTAGGATACACTTTAATGTTGTGTTAGAAATCGATAAGAAATATAAGTATGAGATATAAAATCATCGAGGAAGAATAAATTTCATGTATTCCGCGTTAGATGAAGTTTATCATCGGTCTACGGCGCGGCGTAACCGAATATTATGAATTTTTTTTAAGCTTTAAAACTGAATGCCTTATGTAGTCATTAAAAAATTATCAAAATAATATGCATTACAATAAAAATATTTCTTAAAAAACCATTTCAATAGGTTTTTCTTAAAAATATATATTTTAAGACATTGTTTCATTACTTAAAATATTATTTCACAATTAATTATACGACTATCTTTTATTGGTTTATCATTTTTTTTTATTAATTTCTTTAAAGATTTGCGGGTTCGTCGTGTTTCCTAGCGAGGTGTGTAAAAACATGAATCAAAATACTCAAAATCAATTAGACCCGATACATGCATCCGAATAAAAATCTTGATAAAGTGCGCCGAACTGAAGAATGGGGCAGCCCACTGCATAACAGTAGTCGCGGGGCGGGAACAGGCGAGTGGGCGGGGCCCGCCTACCAGAAGGGGCCCTCCGCTGCGCTGGTGCAGTTTACGATTCTGAAACGGATAACCGCGGCTCCGGAAATTACTTTCGTGTATTCAATATTTTTCGATTAAACATTTCATACGTTGGTATGCATGCATTCGAAATCTTTTTTCAATTTGGCGCAATGAGCGCGAATTTATTTGCCTTTTGTATTGTTCGGCTCGTAAGAGAAGCTTACCATTAGAGCTCTGATTATATACTGTTTATATCGGAGACAATTAAGCGATTCATTAGAAAAAAAACGGTTGTACATACTCATTTATATCTATTAATACGTATAATGATGGCAGATCCACGGCGTAACCAGGAACATTTTATCAGAAAAAACTCTTCTCTTTCGCCGCCAGTTTGGAATTTTTTTAATGTTAAAGGCAATCGTGCAACCAAGCGTTGCGGGCCGCACGTCTTCCGTCCAAAATTTTCCTCCCACTGTCCCGACAGTTCACTTCTATTCAGAAGTACCTACAAATATTAATTAAATGTAGGTACTAGTTTATACACTATTTATATATTTGTATTTCCAATACATAAAAAAATATAATATATTAATTATAATAAAATTAATTTATCAGCCAATAAACGCCAAGATATCATTCAGACAAAGAATTGCTTTTTTCACGATTCCTTTGTTTTTTAATGTTCTTCCTGAAAACATTAATATTGGAAGTACGTACATAGTCATTAAAAAAATCATCATCATCATCATATTTCTTGGCACTACAACCCTTGGTAGGTCTTGGCCTCCTCAATAATTTTCCTCCACTCATCTCGGTCTAGTGCCAGCTCTCTCCAGTTTCGAAGCTCTAAGTCATGAAAGGTAATTATGCTAAGTGAAAAAATTCTAAATTAATCAAATCCATATAATCTAAAAGAAAATTACTTTACACATAAAAAATATTTTAAATGAAATATGTAATGTCACAAAAAACAAGTATAACACTGCCTTCTATACAAACTCAAATTTAAATAAATTATCACGATGATTTATACACAACGTTTTATACCATTGATTTGAGTTATAAAAGCCTAAGCGCTTTCAATGGGCACAGCCATCATCTTCAGAGGCAATATTAGTTATAATATTTCCTCATACATTATAACTCAAATTAGTGGAACAAAACGTTGTGTATAAATCATTGTGTTAATCATGAACTTTCACTCTGTAAACGAAACAACGCTTAATTTATTAAATAAATTATTTTTAACTGCAAAACAGGATTGACATCTATAACATTAAATGTAATGATTGAGACACCTTTTACAGCGGACGATGTGATAGAGGTATAGGTACAAGAATAAAAGAATATCTTAGAGCATTAAGGGGACTATCGGGATACTCCGAGATGGCGGACTACTGCATCGAACACGATCATTCGTTTGTTCAAAACAATGTAGAGGTTCTACTTCTGGAGGCCATGTGACGTAAACTGGATGCTTTAGAGATACTTGAAATAAGTAGAGCTATTCAATATAAAAATAAAGTTATAAATTTTCAGATCTCTGCATCGTCTCCATTATTTAAATAATTACTGTTTTAAGTGTAAATTTATAACAATACTTCCTTCCCCCCATACATTATAGATATTTTTATTTATCTGCATCTTGATACACGACATAGGAAATGGAGCCGCTAATCTCACTAGTGCTGAAATGTGCAGCGTATTGTTCAGCTATTTGTCTGTACTAATGTTGCTTTTGATGGTGATGGGTGTCTTCATCGAAAGTGCTAAAGCTTAAATTTTATTACTCATATAGTGGATTAAAACTTTGGTGTTTAAATAAAATTGTGTTAATCACGAACTACTACTCTATCAACGAAACAAAGCTCAATTCAGTCAATAATATTTAATTGTTTTTTCTATATAAATTTTCTATGAATTATATTTCTACAATATCTAAGAAATGTATTCATTTTATAAAGTGTTTTGTCCTAATTTTGTTGTAAAGCTGCTCATCTCAGCATAGCGTGAGATGCATCTTAATAAGATGAGTTGCCCATTTCTTTACATATATGTATTTAAGTTCAGAATAAATAATTAAATAAAAAATAAACCTTTGCGGTTTTAATGAATAATCATTGTTTTATACAAGAAATTTTTTGGCAGTTCTATAATTAGTACCAATAGGTATATATTTAAAATCACAATATTAAAGTTTTATATGGGCTCTGTATCTGCAAACGTTTTTCCGCAAATATATACTCGTATATTATAAAATATATAAAAAAAATATTCTGTGACAACAGACGGCAAAAAACAAGTTTCAATAAGTCTCTTTTAATAATTTTTGTCACTTTACATAGTTTTGCTTGGGTGTCCGACTTTTTTTGCGTATATTTGGTATAATAACAACACTATTCAAATATTTTAAAAATATTTTCACAATTCATATTTTATTTAGCTAAAAATCACATTAAATAGTCAAAGTATTATTTAATTTTAAGGGATAAAGTACATTAAAATATGGATAGTGCATGTATTTTGGGCAAGTAGCAACAGCCATTAAAATAGTTTACGAGGCTTAAGGAAAAGACCGCGCTGGGCAGACCCAAACTGTGCCTCATGGAATTGGCATAGTAGTCAAGGTATTGAGAAGAAGGACAGCTAAGGAAAGAAAGGACAAAAACAAAGAAGGAAAAATAAGAACGACACACCGAGGGTCGTTCTAGGAGCAATTGCTCCCATATCGGCCCTACACTTTCGCCACCCATATTTCGGCATTTTTTTATGCTAAAGTGGCCGTACTCACGGCCCCACTGACACTCATGGGAATGCGAGCGGGACGGGGAGGCGTCCACAGAAAACCTCTCCTTCCAAGGCGCAGGGACAAATGACAATTAGAACATACTAATTATTAGTTAAGTGGGAATTACAAGTTACATATTATACAAGAAATGCTACAGTGAAGGTACTCGCTGATCTGTAGAAGAAACTAGGGAAGAAAGGGGGATTCGAGCAGAAGGCAATAGATCGAAAGAAGTGGAAAGGCATCATCCAGTAGGCCAGAGCTCTACAAGATTTATACGGCCAACAGAAGTGAGAAGTAGGTACAACTAAAAAAGTAGATCTAAGGAATAAATTTAAAAAAAAAACTTCGCCGTATCTTTCGGCTCTGTGGCCTTATTCCAAATAAAATTTTATAACTATAATCGTCCATCTATACTGTTTTTAGCACCATCAAAGAACTGCTAGATAATAAATCTTTATAAAAACCAAAAAAAATCTAACACATTACGCATCATTTGAATACCAAATATCACAAATTTTATTCTACCCTACATGAAATCCATTTTATACGATTTCAAATCAGCAGCCCGCATGGAGGCCCCATTTGATAGAGACTATTGCGGTTAATCCTGGCAATCCTCGAGCCCTCGGAGGCTCTTGGAATGATTGATGGCCAGCCGATCCAATACAATACACTTTTACGTTTTTCCTAACGTACCGGATGTACGGGAGAGATTGCGCCGTAAAAAAATTAGTGAGAAGTTGAAAAGCTCCGTCTCATCGTCGACAAGTTTAATCCAATAACGAAAATAATAGGTACGGATACATTTTAAGTGCTAATATTAAATATTTTATTTTAAAACTAATATATTTCCCGTAGCATTCAACTTATTAGTAAATAATAAGTATTGGCTGAGAGACTGCTGAATATTTTATTTTGTTAACATACATGGCTATAAAAAGTAAACAATACAAATAAATAATGAAACCACCGAAAAAAAAGTTAAAAGAGAGAAAACGTTGATCACCAAAATATATAAAATAATAATATAGTACAAAAGTATACAGTACCTACGTAGAAAAGTACAATTGAAATTATCAAGTTTGTAATACAGGCAGAATCCTAATTATCACAACGTTGCGGAACATTAATAAACTAAAGGTAGGAAAAGAAATATAAAATACATGTTAGAAAAAGAAACTTTCAAAATGTAATCACAAAATAATCCATCCGAACAATTCAGAAACATGTTAATGTAAATTAAAAGGCAAATTAAATCTTTGGAAGACAATTTTCAATCAATGTACATTTGAATGAAAAAAATCATCATAGAAAATACATCCTATATAAGCATATTCATTGCCATGCCTGTGTAGTCTGTTTATCTATGATTTTAATATGTAATTTTCAAGTGGGCAATGAAAAGTTATGTCTTGCCTTTAGATAATATACTTAAGATAGTGAATAAATAATATCAAAATGAAGTGAGATTCTTTAATAAATTATAATAATACTAATGTAATAATGTAACCAAATAGGTAGTAACGAATAACAATGAACAAATGACATTCGTATAACATTAATAATAATATTCTTAGCAAATACAAAGAAATGAGAAAATATAAGAGGACTCCAGTTATAAATTATATGTACGGGATACCGTCGAATATCGATCCTTACGTCAAGTCGAAATTCTGGTCAAGTTGCGATAAGTCGTGAACCACAAATTAGTTCGGACACATTCTTGAGCGATAAGCAACAAAGATCTAGCTGTAACATTAATGTGTTTTCCATCCCAAAATATATATTCAGACAAAAAGTCGTGTTGAGATAATAGAGAAAAAACATATTTTCTGAAAAATCGTTGATAATAATAATAATAATTGGATAACTTATATAGCGCCGTTTTCGCGAATACTCACCTCAAGGGCGCTTTGATAATGTTGATACAAAAAAGAAAAGGTTACGGTTAGGGTTAGGTTCATAATAAATATATCAGGCTGTATTATAAAGATGTTGCATTTCTGATCAAGAATTCATGGTGACGATGAAACACGTTGATAAAAAAATTTGAACAAAATATAACCTATAGATTATACCTATAGTTTCATGATGCAATTTTCGGAAAATTTCATTGCACATTTTTAGACCATGACTAATATATATATATATATATATATATATATATATAATATATATATATATATATATGCACAAAAAAAAAATTAACAGGCATACACACACTGTACATATGTATATACAAATCCGCATCACAACTTTATACATTCGTTCGCAGAGTGGAGTTCACCTTCAAAATGTAGTAAACTACTCTGACCACAGTATAAGGGCAGCGGTCGGCGCATTTGTTTTGACCCGTCCCGAGGCTGGAATTGAAGTTTTCAGAGTTGCCGCTCCCGTGAGGCCTCTCTTTCGGAGCTTTCCGTGGAAGCCTCCACGCCGACTGGGCCCCTAACGGGCCGGAAAGAGCCTGCGACGCCGTCGGGACGACGTCGCTCCGTACTCGGCCGTTAAAAGCGACGCCACTTTGCGGCATTAATCGGGGATTTCATCACTTTTGACGTCGCGTCATGGGGCGCAGAGTGAAAATATAAATAAAGCTTCAAAATTGTATTTGTACTTCACAAAACGAGGTCGGAGCATTAATTTTTGGGATAACATTTTTAAAATTGCATCTTAACAAATATATTTTGCCATTATCTTACGAATTTTATTTATGGTTCACATTTTTATAATCTTTCTTAAATACTTTTAAAATGATATATTAGGTCCTTACATATGAAATTAGCGTTTTGCCGTACTGGCAAATTTGATCTCAAATATCTTCTCTTTGGTTAGGAGTTCCAAATCCAAATTTATACAGCTATTTACTCATGCATTTGTGTTTTGAAAATTATAATTCATTTGTTTTTTCCTCAATTGTTTTTTTTTTTGCGTCACTCAGTTTACAAAATGAAAAACTTGAAATATCGCGTTATTTACGAGTACGAGTTCCACCGTGGCACCAGTGCTGCAGAAACGGCTCGAAGGATTAATGATATGTATGGCGACGGTGCCGCAAAAGAAAACACAGTGCGTTTTTGGTTCCAACGTTTTCGTTCTGGAAATTTCGACCTGCAGAACAAGCCCCGTGGACGGCCGGAGACCAAAGTTGATAATGAAGAATTGAAGGCTATTGTGGAAGCGGATCCATCGCAAACCACATCCGAGTTAGCTGCAGGCTGCGGTGTTAGTGATAAAACTGTTTTAATCCACTTGAAGCAAATTGGTAAGGTGAAAAAGCTTGAAAGGTGGGTACCTCACGAATTGAGTGAAGCAAATCAACAAACGCGCGTTGACTGCTGCGTTGCATTACTCAACCGGCACAATAATGAAGGGATTTTAAATCGAATCATTACCTGTGATGAAAAGTGGATCCTGTACGATAATCGGAAGCGCTCATCGCAATGGCTGAACCCTGCCGAACCAGCCAAACCATGCCCCAAGCGAAAATTGACTCCAAAAAAGTTACTTGTGAGCGTTTGGTGGACTAGTGCTGGTGTCGTTCACTACAGCTTTCTTAAATCTAGCCAGACGATTACGGCAGATGTCTATTGTCAGCAACTGCAAAACATGATGGAAAAGCTAGCTGCTAAACAACCGAGACTGGAAGTTAATCGCTCTAGGCCACTGCTGCTTCATGATAACGCTAGACCACACACTGCACAACAGACGGCTACCAAATTAGAGGAGCTTCAATTGGAATGTCTAAGACATCCACCGAACTCTCTGGACCTTGCCCCAACAGATTACCATTTTTTTCGAAATTTGGATAACTTCTTGCAAAGGAAAGAATTCAACTCCGATGGGGCAGTCCAAACCGCCTTCAAAGATTTTATTGATTCCCGTCCGAATGGTTTTTTTAGTAAAGGGATCGATGAACTACCTATGAGATGGCAAAAGTGCATAGATACCAATGGTACATACCTTGATTAAATAAATATATTATAATAAAAAAAAATCGGCTGTATGTTCCTCCCATACTAAACGCCAATTTCATATGTAAGGACCTAATATTATACAAGATCGATAAGATCCTTTTTAGATATAAAAAAGATTTTTGTTCAATTTAAATTTATTATTTTTAAATAAGAAATCAACCGAGTTTGGTACAATTCTCGAAAAATACATTATATCAATTGTTTCAGTAACATATCTGAAAAATTTTGCTCTTTGGGATAGTCAATACAGTTTAAACAATTTTTCTTACATGATTCAAGTGATTTTTACTAAATAATTAAAATTTCACGTATGGCTTCGGATTGTTTTATTAAAAATATTTATCCCTTTCAATTCTGCAATCAGTAAACCACCCAAGATAATACGACAATTTAATGGGCGCAATGGTAGCAGCCACGCTAAAAGAAGAGAATTATATATTATCCAGAGGGTTTATTCGTAGCAAATACAAAGACATGAGAAAATATAGGAGAACTCCAGTCCTAAATAATATGTATGGGATACTGTCGAATATCGATCCTTACGTCAAGTTAAAATTCTGGTCAAGTTGCGATAAGTCGTGAACCACAAATTACTTCGGACACATTCTTGAGCGATTAGCAAAAAGGATCTAGCTGTAACATAAATGTGTTTTCCGCCCCGAAATATATACTCAGACAAAAAATATGAAGCCAATGGTTTAAATATTTATATATTTATCTCTTTCCCTTTTTACTATGTAGATATGTCCTTTCCTATCCATTCCTGATTCCCCTTTTACGTTTAATTCTTTGACTTACATAAATTGTTCCTTACTTAAAACATTCACTTTTTTGTTTTTTTTTGTATAGCTTAAGTTATTATTGCTATATGTTAATACATAACATAATATGGAATATGTGGAAACTTGTAAGATGGTCTTTATACTATTAAATAATCATGTATAATCTGATTTTTATATGTACTGTTAGTTTTATATGAATAAATAAAATAGAATAAAATTAAATATACTTAAGGAATAAGACGATTAAACATACATATTTTGATAAACGTTCACTCATACACATTAAATATTCAAAGTTTGCACTCTATATGTCACTTTAAGATCAATAATGACCTGTTGATGACCTGTTTTGTTAAAAAATATATATAATTTTTTGTTTTCGAAATTATCCTCTATACTCAGATCAGATCATGATTTTGACCAAAAATAAACAATAAATTATGTTTTAGCGTACATTTGCATATAAAATTTCTTGGATAAATAAAGAAATAGAGTTCAGAACTTTTTGAATTTGTCATTTTGAAGAAAAGAGAAAAGCATTTTTTTAATTGTTTTAATTGTTTTAAAAATATGAATATATATTTAAAATATTTTGAATTCTACTCTACAATGTAATATTAATTCAACATCAGTGATTATTTCGATATTTTATTAATTATTTTCGGTTCACTCTATTACGGTCAAAATAAACGAATGTCTTGAATATAAGAATTCTTGCACATACCTACCTTATCTTCGTTCAGAAACTCACTAATACACAACATCCATTTTCTAAACGATGATCTGAACCTATAGATACATTAAATCAATTATTTAATCGCACTACATTCAAACACTAAATATACAACACACATAAATGTGCAAATAAATATACATGTTACTAGAGCGTGCCGAAGACACTTGTAATTGGAATAATGGGCATAGCCTTCACTATAATGTTTATTATCAGAATATCATGTACCTATTATCCTGTTAGAGTCTCTAATAAAAAAAATAATAATAAGAAAGACTAGGCGAGATTCAGTGACAATGTAATAAAAGCCGTTGGATTGCCGTCATACCGCTCCCCTCCAACGCAGCGAGTATACGCAACCATTAAAACGAATTGAATACGAAATCAATAAATGCAGACAAAAAACTCATAGACTGAACGAAATGCCAACTTTACTAAGAAATCCCTTTTCTTTGGCAAACTTTTCTAGAAAAATGCAATATCAATAAACGATTTTAGTTATTTCTGGCACACGATCAAAAGAACAGCAATACAAATGGTAGATTTTAATGTATTTCGAAACTGATTTTTCCGAGTACTTTTAGCCTAAGCCAATATAAAGAACTTTTATCATTCTCAAAAAATGCAGTACATACCTACACACACATATAATTATTTATTCTATTTTTATACATTTGTTTTTTTTTCATGATATAAAATTTGGTTTTAGGGATTCTTCTTACTTCATGGTTATTATTAAATTCTTGTTCATATGAATTAAACAAATAAAAAATCAGTATTATAAAAAACATATGATATTTCCAATAATAAAAATAATTTAAATTATTTGAGCAGTCCGATCATGTACTATTACTAACTCGTGTCGTTCCCACAGAGGTTAGGCAGAGAGGGTAGAATTCTACACTCTTCTCTTGCTAAATGAACACCACGGTAAAGGATAGACGAATGAATCAGAATAGCGGGAGTAACATGGCATTGATTGGCGGAAAGACCTTCATGCCTAGTCCTAAAATTATTATGAGTACTTATACTATTGTCATGGTACGTGGCTGTGGAAGACCAATGAAATATTTACTAAAAAACAATTACCGTTTTATTCATTCACCAAAGTCACTGGACACAAATTTGGTCGGAGCGCTGTTATTAAATTTACAGTCACAAAATTTTACACACTAATTATTACTCTGTTAATTCGCACTAACTACACTATTTCTATCGCTTCAATCACTTTCGAGAAAATTCTATTCAATTTTGCGCAACGAAAATTTCTCGCTTGTCGGCAGCTACTCACCCGATCTTCATCATTTGATACATCACGCGTTGGTCACACTGCGCTCGTTGCGATTTTAAATGCTGCTTATACCGCACTAGCAAAACGTCAATAAAATTAAACTTCTCCCTCACGTGCGCGCTAGCTCTTTAAAACAAAACATGTTAGGTTTCCGAATATCCTAGAAGTCTCTTCCTATTTCTATTGTTAACTTCATTTGTGCCAGATTATTCCAGAGTATTATGGAGTAATCCAGAGATTTATAAGGACGATTTATAGGGATGATTTCTTCGGATTCTAGTATCTCGTTACACTATCAGTGATAAAAGTCCAGCGGTGTTAGAGTAAAATATTTTTTGTAAATTTTTGTTTGAATTGATTCCTTTCCGGGCCAGATCATAGAAAGTGTCGCACGGAAGAATTAACTCCCGGTACGAGTATTTAAACCGTAAGTAGTAAATCGTGTCCACTTCCTTCAGTACAAACGTTTTAAACGATCCCTTTGTAATGCCCTATTTAGTTAGCACTAAATATTCATGCGGCCATAAAGCAACAGCTGGACGATTAGTTTACAGCTTATTCACGATATTTGTTAGCTATTGCGCCTTCTAATTCCAAAAATATATTATTTTTGATAACACACCTAATCAGACAACATATTTTTTGGTTTAATATGAAGCTATTGTTTTATCCGAGGTTTTTATGTCACGATTATTATTCCTCATGTCAGAATCAGTTTTCTTTGAAACCATTTATATTTATGTTAATGTGATAAGTGAAGAAATTTCTAATCCCAATAATAATAATTTCGTTGTCTGTCTGTCTGTCCGTAAGTATCTTGATTAATTTAATTAACTATTTAAATGTGAAGTAGATATTGTGTAAATTTAGGCAGGATATTTGCTGTAAGTGCATATACCTATCTGCGTTTTTTTACGAAAATGTGGGTTGTTAGTATTAATTTACATTTGAGTGCAATTTTTTTATGGAAATTACTTATATAGAACATTTTTTCTTATATAAAATCAATAAACTGAATATTATTCCCAATAATTTAGAAAAAAAAAGCATTAATCGACAGGCTGCGGCCAAAAAATCATATTAGTGTCCTAGGCGGAACAAAGTTTCGATGAATATTTATATGTATGCATACTATGTTTTTTTATGTGAATAAATTACTGCATTATGTAAAAACCATACTTAGATAAAAAAAAATAATGAGCCAATAAATGACGCCGCTGCCAACGGTACTCTGTTTGATAATATTACGTCATTTATTGCCACATTTCATACTTTGGATTTTTTATTTTTAAGTAATAATTAAGATGTTTTTAAAAAAAAACTTACTTTTAAATAGTGAGAAAAGTTTCAATATATGGGACTAAATAGAATATACTGTTTAAAATCATTTTTTTTTATAAACGTAAAAATTTCTTGCAAATTTTAAGTATCTATTATAAAAATGTCCTTAGGTTTTCACGGCCGTTCAGAATCTTCTGTGTATAGTTTTCTGGGATATTCTGCCGTGTGTGTGTGACCTCTCTGGCCAACGTTTCGGATCCCATTGCAGGGTCCATCATCAGGGCTGATGTGATGAGTGAGTGTTGAAGTGTAGGTTAAGTATTACCTTGCAATACCGTACCGAAGTCAGGGTGTCTCCAAGTTTGTGTTATGTTAAATACTGGATTGCAGTACCGTGTCGAAAGCAAGGTGTGTGTCTTCTTGTAGTGTTTTATATATTTACTAACGGATGTCGGACTGTGCGGATCGTCTATTTGATTTATCCTGCAGCGCCGGATACCACGATGTTCTTAACTTAAGACCGTCATCCCTATTAATGTTTACCGGGTGCTTGTATATTTCGATTGCTTCTTTGACCAGGCGCGTGTGGTGACTTTTGGGCTTTCCTAAGATTTTTGGCTCAAATGAAAAATGGTGGCCCGTATCTAGAAAGTGCTCAGCCAATGCCGATTTTTCCGGGTGACCGAGTTTGCATGCTCTTTTATGCTCATCAACCCTCTTTGAAATCGTGCGTGCTGTTTGTCCCACATACACTTTGTCGCAATTTTGACAATCGAGCCTATAAACACCGTCGGTCTCAAGGGGATCCCGATCCTTCGCTGGTCTTAACCACCACACGCGCCTGGTCAAAGAAGCAATCGAAATATACAAGCACCCGGTAAACATTAATAGGGATGACGGTCTTAAGTTAAGAACATCGTGGTATCCGGCGCTGCAGGATAAATCAAATAGACGATCCGCACAGTCCGACATCCGTTAGTAAATATATAAAACACTACAAGAAGACACACACCTTGCTTTCGACACGGTACTGCAATCCAGTATTTAACATAACACAAACTTGGAGACACCCTGACTTCGGTACGGTATTGCAAGGTAATACTTAACCTACACTTCAACACTCACTCATCACATCAGCCCTGATGATGGACCCTGCAATGGGATCCGAAACGTTGGCCAGAGAGGTCACACACACACGGCAGAATATCCCAGAAAACTATATCTATTATAACTTTATTAATATTGAACATTTCTTAAATACCTATGTACGAATTCTAGATAATGAATTTAACTTAATACATATAAAAAAAAACATATTATGCGTACATATAAATATTCATTTAAAGTTTGTTCCACCACTAAAAATTATTTTTTTTGTCCGCGGCCTGTCGATTAATGCTTATATTTTCTTAATTATTGTAAATGATGTTCAGTTTATTACTTTTTTAAAAGAAAAAAGGTTCTATGTAAGTTATTGTTCTACAAAAACTGCAGTCTAGAATATACATTCTCATATAAATAACTAATAAAAACCCACATTATCGTACAAAAAAACTCCGAAATATGCATTTGCAGTGAATGTTCAGCCTTAAGCCAGCCGTACGACAGGTCGTAAGCCCTACGACCCCTGAAAGACACCTACACCTACTTTTCCATAAAAAAATATAATTTCTCTCTGTGAGACATCTATAATATATCTTAATATATCCTTTGTTTATATTAGACGTTTTTGCTGCTTCACACAAACGAACTTACCGCTTTATAATTTACAAGTCGATTTTCTTTAAATAAAAATGTCAACTGCTAGATCGTAAAGAATACTGAAACACACACACCGGAAGAAATAAAATAAAATTGACATTATTCGTTCTGCGCCGACAATCACCTGTTTCCCCTTTGCCAGACTATTGTGGCTGAGCTATAAACCTTTCCACTCGCGTGTAATCATTCATCACCCATTCTGCTTTTAGCGGCGCGACGCCAAAGGAAAGGCGCCCACTTACACGAGACCTCCCAACTTTAATTTTAAATGAAGATTGATATGCCTAAACGCACCGCTGGCTACGCGAATTAAGCGCTCCCGTGACGTAGCGAGCACTGGATGTGCCGCGCCGTCTACGGCCGTACGTGCTACGCCGGGAGGCTGCACGACAGGTTTATCCGTGACCCTTTCGCAATTTATGGCGATAACTAAATTTGACGTCGAATAATGATTGACGTTCGGTGATTAAAATGATATGTATTTAATGAAGCAAGCAAAGTCATTTTTCATCGACGTTTGGTATTTGTTTTCCACATACCAAAGTGCTTCAATTTTATTATTTACCACGTCAATATTTCATGAATTAATAGTTTTCTTTCACAATTAAAAAGTTCATGTACAAAATGTGTATTGTTTTAAAATGTAAGAATAGTTTATGAAGTTTTAAGTTTTTTAGTGGTTGGACATAATTATAAATTTTAAAACTTTTTATTAATCGCATTAAATTGGTTTATACAAAGTTTATTAGGTTTTTGGAATAAATGTAAGAAGAGTTCAAAATTGTAGATATTACGATTCAAGTTCTATCGTTGATATTTTTTTATGTATATCAAACGACAGGCAAACTACTGGAAACTTGAAACATTAAATTAATTATTATTTTTATGGTTTTGTATACTAAAAGTACTGATAGATGCTGATACTGATAAAAAATTAAAGACTTTACGTCATTTAAAAATGAACTTAAAAACTTTAACAAAAAAACTTCTTGAAATTCCTTTATAAGTTTTTATTTTCGACTATTTTGATTCCTGATATTTTTGTCTCCTATATTATTTTTTGATATTTTTGTTTGCTATTTTGTTTCTTAATACTTTTGTTATAAAAATTGTAATATTCATAAAATAATACGATGTGATACTACTCCCATAAACACGAGTGTCAGCTCTTCTATGGAGAGTTATAACGATCTTATTGTATGAATGATCATTGTATTCATGAAATTTTGTACCGTGATATGTATTTATAATAAATAAGTAAATAGAATAAAAATAATAATACGGGAATATGAATGCAGTTTATAATATTTCCTTCGTTTTTTGATGTAAAACTATAAATGTGTATTGGACGTGTACTTAATATGTTATTTTATCCAATGTCGAGAAAAAATGTATCAAAACTTGGTTATCGTGTATTATATCGTATAAAGAACTCGCCTAGTGATCAAGCTAACGAAGTTTAAGCTTGATCCTAGAAGATTAGCAAGTTGGTCTTATTTTCACAGCACACCTTGGTTTTAAAATGGTACGAATAAATGTAAATGAGACATATACCTATACTATGTATTTTAAAAATTGTGTTAATCTAAATATCTCCTTAAAATTTTATTTCAATACCTACATTTATTCAAAGATACTCAATACAATTCAAGCTGTAAAATTATACTTGTTTGATTGGCCTAAAATTACCAAGGAGAAGTACGTACTCTTCTTTATATTTTTATTATTTAAATAACTAGGTATCACAAATACAAAAAGTTTTTAAATGAACTTGAAGTATTCCTATTTTTTGTCTATTAATTAATATTAATAATTTTCAAACCAAAAATTGTTAATTTAACTAATGTCTATTTATTATATAAGAATTTAAAAAAAACAGATTAATTTTTACCTAGTACATTGCCAACTTAAACGTGTCCCTATATTGTAAGATTATGTATTTTTTAATTTACGCGGGAACTGCGTGAAGGAGGGTCGCACGACCGACAAGGCATGAGAGCTCACTCCTTGGGAGTTAAGTCACAATGAATCGAAGAGCATTGCACATTTTGCGTAAAGCAATTAAAAAAACATTCAAGTTTATCGACTCGTAAGGGTTTTGCTGTTATGGCGATACTAATATCAACTTAACATCTTATTTAAAACTGCACCTAAACGTGCATCCATGTAAAGTCAAATTGGTGCAAGATTTAAAACCCGATGGCTTCATTTTACAATGATTTGTTGAGACAATGTTCGAGGGGTTCACCAAATTCAACAACATTTTGTTATTCGACTGGTATGTTAATAAGCAGAATTGCAGGTCCTAGAGTAGGGAGAATTTCAAAATCAAACATCAAAGGTCTCTCCATTATCTAAAAGTGACAGCCGTTAAGGCTATGTCATCAGAGAGCTTAAGCGGTCCTTATTTATTAGGTTTCTTTATTTTTTTCTAGATTTATGCTAGATTAGAGAAATGCCAGCGGCGGGATGATGCAAATTTAAAAAAAATTCTCATTGTGTTTTTCAAGTGAAAAAACATTAATTATCCGACAACCTGTAGTTATTTTTTAATGAATTTTCAAAATTGTAAAAACTAATGGCCCATCCTTTGGTTCTAATCCATCTTCGTTACAGCTACCGAAAAAAATGTACGAAGACCGCAGCGCATTTGTTTTAAATACCAAATCGTTTCCATGCCTTGTGGAGCAATAATTTATTTCTAGCGGCGTTTTCGAATCCTCATTGTGAATGACCTAACCTTTTGCTGAGGCACCAGTCCATACATTCAAGGCGGCGTTCAACACGCACAGTACAAAAATAGGCAGTATTGCCCCTTGAAATTTATATGTACAATGAAGTAATGATATGTACCTTTGGGTAAGGTTGTTCGCGTAATGTAAGCCCGGCGGTCATACAATATATCTTAGGAGGTGTCAGTTGGCGGTAATGGATTGATGTGTCCGACTCTAATACTGGCGCTACACACGAATACGTACGGTTTACTTACTGTGTGTGTGTGTGTGTAAACTCGTATGTCTTAATGTCTGTGTCTCTATTAACTTCGTAGCAGGAACAAAACAACTTGTCAGTGAATAAGTGACCGAGTGTGGATTCTAGATGTGTTCCAGATAAATGAAATTTTATTTTAGTCGGTGATTTTCAGAATGCAGATTTCATTTAAATAAATATTAAAATTAATGTACCGAGGGAATTTTTTTTTTTAATAGAGATGCCTACACGGAATACGTGTCGCATCAATATTCTTACTATTTTCAAACTAATCTAAACGCTTGTGCTATTAAAACAGGACAAACTTGCTAGTCTGGAGCGAGGTTTGAACCTGCGAACTTTGGATCACGAGGCGAGAGTCCTAACCACAAGACCAACTATCTACTCTTATATATATATAACTTATATATCGAGGGATATGAATTAAAATTAATATATCGAGGAACAAAATAACTTGTCAGTAAATAAATGACCGAATATGGATTCTAGATGTCTTCCAGATAATTGAACTGTTATTTTAGTCAATGATATTCAGAACGCAGATTTCATTTTAAGTAATATAAAATAAATTTTAATTAATATATCGAGGGAAATAATTAATCTACTTTAGTCATTCAATAGCTATGCAAGATTCTATTTTTTTTTATTATTTTTTTTTTCAATATTTTAATACACTCTCACTTTGAACTCGTGTTTTTTTTAATAATTTCCGGCCGTGATCTATACATAACATCAAAAATAATGCGGAGACAAGGAGTATCGATCCCGCAAACTCTTATATGGTAAGTGGGCGCTTTACCTTATTATTATCGCCATGCCAATCTGTCATATCAGTATCTTATATAATGTCGAGTTTTCGTGTTACAATAGAATTTATCGATTTATAATTTTTATACATATTTTTTTAGTAGAAATGTGAACACGGAATACGTATTGCATCAATATTCTTACTATTTTAAACTAAGCCAAACGCTTGTGCTATGAAAATAGGACTAACTTGCTGATGTTGAACCATCGAACAATAGATCACTAAGCGAGAATAAGAACATAGCCACTATTAATATTAATATGGATTTTTATTACTATTAACTCCTACTATTAATATTAATATTAATTTCTATTTGAAAAAAAAATAGACTCTGGGACAGATTTTATCAAAAAGCTAGTTGATAAGGAGCTTACAATATGTTTAAATATCTATTGTCTCGTACTATTCGTACCCTGCCTATTATTAGGTGGTAGACAGATATTTGTTTCTATGTTTATTGAAATATATAAATATTATATATATATTTAATTACATTTAAATAAATTTATTTTTAACACTTATTCAATTATATAAATAAACGATTGCTGAAACGGTTTGTTTATATGGAACGTATGAGTGAGGAGAAACTGGTAAAAAAATATATGAGGTGTGTTTTGAAGGCAACAGGTACAGAGAGCATCCACAAAAGACGTGGCACGGTCTGATAAACCAAATATTAGAGGACGGACCTGTAAAGCTTCAACAAGCAAAGAACGTAAATGAGAAGATGTACATATTTGGTTGAAGCAAAAGTGTTGTGCCGGGATAAAATAGTGTGGCGTTTTATTACCTCTGCCTATTCCTGCGGAGAAACGGCGTGATGGTTTATTAGTTAGTTAGATGCATTTATGAATAATTTCAATAACCGGAAAAAAAATTCTAGGTAAAGGTGGTTTGTGTTTTCTTTTATGTACTCAACAAATTTTAATTAGATAATTATAAATTGAGCTAGACCCACAAAATATCATGCTAGACGTTTATCTGTAGAAACATCATTTTTTACATCCTTATGTAATGTAACTTATATCACCTATTTTATGTTCTATAGAAACAGTATAATAACATTAAATAAATGTAAGGAATAAAATGGCTTCAAGAAATACACAACAACATTAAAAAAAATACTTTGAGTGGGCATACTATTTTGTAGCAAAAAATCATTTTTTAATTTGGAAACAACATATTCCAATCTCTTTGATCCACATTTTTTAGTGATTTTAGGAATTGTTTACCCCAAATATTATACAGTTTAAAATATTTTTTCAAAATATTTATTTACTATTAACATTTTTCTTTCGCTTTCTTGGCAGTAATTTTAAAAAAAAATATTTGAAATAAAAGAAAATCTCCATTTAAAATTCAATTGCTGATTTTCATGGTAGAGGCATTCCGTTTAACTAAGGATGAACGTATTCAGTTAGGATCTGCACTGAATATTATTGGTCTTCATCTTATCTGGCACGGTATAATACGAGTCGCACATAAAGCCTTAAGGCTTTGGCTTTGCTTTAGTACCAGGACTGATATCATCCCTGATGCTGGTGTGAGAGCTAAACTTTGTACCGAATCAGCTCCGGATTCAGGATGCATAAATATATAGAATATAATAAAATTAATTAAACTCATTGATTGTTTTACTGACATTTATTTGTTTTACTAATAAATGTTAAATAACAGTAACCGCACTTTGGTTTTGTTATCTAACATTTTTGTATTTATACTGTGTACGTTTTTGAACTTGACATAAATAAAGTTAAAGAAAACACTCATCATTTAAAATAAATTTATTTTGATAAAATTAACAATAATTATTACATTAATCGAATATATTTTTTGGTTGCAATATGCGTATAGAAAACGAGTAATTATTTTTAAATTTACATTATTAACACTGCGAGAATTTTTTAAGTATCAATCAACTATTACAATTTTTTTATTTTTTTTAATTTCAAAAAATCCTTGTTTACAAATAAAGGTACTTAATACTAATTTAACAATAAAATGTAAGATAAATTACACTTTTTTTGTTTGTTAAATTTGTCGATTATGCAACTCTATTAGGCTACGCCTGTCCCAGAGTGGCGTTATAGAACACAATTATATTATTTTTTTGAATTCGTCAGTAATATTAATTTTCATAAGGTAGTAATTATGTATCTACAAAGTATCAAGTGCAATGTTAGTGAAAGTTGAGTGAGTCATAAGTCCAAGTGTAATATACACCCACACCAAAAATACACCCACATAAATCAAGAATTGAAACTTTATATAATATATACAATAAATATTCGTATTTTTAACTTATCTAAAATTCACAAAACATTCTCAGCTTTACTTTAAATTTTGACATATTTTGTTTCTTTCTTATTTATTTCTGCATTTCTTTTCACTTTTTCTGGTGTTTTGACAAGATACATTTTTAAGATTTGGACTTCTTCCTGAATTCTTTTGCAGTATCATTCAATATTATTGTCATTAGTAGAATAAAACTGGAGTAGCTTTTTCCTGGAGTACTTCTACTTATTTTACTCTTTTTAATTTAATATATTTTTTTATTTTGGTTTATTTTGTCGTAACTTTTTTTATTACTTTAAGTAATTTTCAATTTGGTTCATAGTGTCATTTGTGTTTTATTTTGAATAACTATTTCATATTCTAGTTACTTTGCTGCATTATTGCTTCGTTCTGTTTCATGTCGTGCATTTATATTATTAGTTTCCAACTGTCCTTTATATATCATATTATTTTCAAGAATTATACGGCCGAGATTCCGTAAAAAATAAATATTATAAAAATATTTTTTTATCCCTACTTTATCTCCAGAATTTCAACATAAAATGTTAATACTATGGTGTCCTACAAAATGTTATAATTTACCTATATATAAATGTATTTTACTCAAAGAACTAGGATTTATTTTTGAAATTGAAACCGTCCATTAAGTACATGATTATTTGAGCTGTGCATGTACCTTGCTTTGTTTTCTTGCCCTGAAAGCATTTTTATTGCACTCAGGTTTGGTGCCAAAAACAGACATTCCACCCCTTGTATAGATAGTGTAAGTGCCTGTGGGTGTGGGCTAAGTATCTCGTCAACGTCAGTTGTCTACAGTTTGAAGGGATCGATATCCTTATCTCATGGAAGGGTTTGCGTTTAGGGCGCATATTATACAATAGATACCTCAGAAAGGCATCGACAGATGTGGATACAAAGAGCTAGGTATCGACTTTCGAATTCAAGCTTATTCAATGTTACAGACAGCCACTCCGGCCTTAAGACAAATTTATGGATTTGTATCATTTCAATTATTATAAATTGATTTCAAAACCAGTCTGTCATAAGCTCCTCATTAAATTAAATTATGAAAATAGAAAATACTTTGAATTTGCGTCAATTGTTTCGCGCCAATTAAAGGGAAAAAAGTATTTATTAATGATATTAATAAAAGACCATGTAGATATACATCCAACAGACTATTTTCTGAAATTCAAGTACTTGACTTCAGACAACTCTACGTATTTACAATTTTAAAATACTTTAATTTAACAGGAATTCTGACACCCGTCAGGACAATTGACTTGTGCAACAAGAATTTTTGCAGGACAACAAATACTGACACCTAGAATAAGAACTTTCTATGGACAACAACATTTTACTTTCCTGGCACCTAAACTCTCTTATCTATAACTTTTTTTGGCACTTTATAGATATAAAGGCACTATAACATTTTTATCAAAGAAATTCCGCACATTCAAACAATCCCTGAAACAAAATTAAAATTCCTGGCCTCCGATTAAAAAAGGGAAGATTTTGTATTGCGATAATTGGTAGACAAAGTATATCTGTATAATTAATGTATTTATAAATAAATGTATGTATTTATATCATTCAACATTATTTCGCGGTCCAGAATTTTGTCGATTTTAATTTCACTTTTTTTTTGTTTTATTGTACAAATTGCAAACAAAAACGTTTTTTTAATTTTTTTTATAATTTATTGAATTACAATTTGTTTACACCATTATTTTTATTATTGAAAAAATTCAACTTGTTTCAAAGCCAATGGCTTCATCGTCAGGAAAACAAAAATAAAATATAAAAATCGAAGTATAGATAATCAAAATATGAAGTATTAGGTCCTTACATATGAAATTGGCGTTTTGCCGTACTGGCAAATTTGATCTCAAATATCTTCTCTTCGGTTAGGAATTCCAAATCCAAATTTATACAGGTATTTACTCATGTATTTGTGTTTTGAAAATTATAATTCATTTGTTTTTTCCTCAATTGTTTTTTTCTTTGCGTCACTCAGTTTACAAAATGAAAAACTTGAAATATCGCGTTATTTACGAGTACGAGTTCCACCGTGGCACCAGTGCTGCCGAAACGGCTCGAAGGATTAATGATGTGTACGGCGACGGTGCCGCAAAAGAAATCACAGTACGTTTTTGGTTCCAACGTTTTCGTTCTGGAAATTTCGACCTGCAGAACAAGCCCCGTGGACGGCCGGAGACCAAAGTTGATAATGAAGAATTGAAGGCTATTGTGGAAGCGGATCCATCGCAAACCACATCCGAGTTAGCTGCAGGCTGCGGTGTTAGTGATAAAACTGTTTTAATCCACTTGAAGCAAATTGGTAAGGTGAAAAAGCTTGAAAGGTGGGTACCTCACGAATTGAGTGAAGCAAATCAACAAACGCGCGTTGACTGCTGCGTTGCATTACTCAACCGGCACAATAATGAAGGGATTTTAAATCGAATCATTACCTGTAATGAAAAGTGGATCCTGTACGATATCGGAAGCGCTCATCGCAATGGCTGAACCCTGCCGATCCAGCCAAACCATGCCCCAAGCGAAAATTGACTCCAAAAAAGTTACTTGTGAGCGTTTGGTGGACTAGTGCTGGTGTCGTTCACTACAGCTTTCGTAAATCTGGCCAGACGTTTACGGCAGATGTCTATTGTCAGCAACTGCAAACCATGATGGAAAAGCTAGCTGCTTAACAACCGAGGCTGGTTAATCGCTCTAGGCCACTGCTGCTTCATGATAACGCTAGACCACACACTGCACAACAGACGGCTACCAAATTAGAGGAGCTTCAATTGAATGTCTAAGACATCCACCGTACTCTCCGGACCTTGCCCCAACAGATTACCATTTTTTTCGAAATTTGGATAACTTCTTGCAAAGGAAAAAATTCAACTCCGATGGGGCAGTCCAAAAAGCCTTCAAAGATTTTATTGATTCCCGTCCGAATGGTTTTTTTAGTAAAGGGATCGATGAACTACCTATGAGATGGCAAAAGTGCATAGATAGCAATGGTACATACTTTGATTAAATAAATATATTATAATAAAAAAAAATCGGCTTTATGTTCCTCCCATACTAAACGCCAATTTCATATGTAAGGACCTAATAGTTATATTTCAAAAATGAATAATTTTATTGTTTATTAATCATAATCTATAAACATGTATATTATTACAGGCATTTTGCAAAACTGCATTTGCAGTTTGTACGCAAGCGTAGGTACATTACAATTTATTTAAAACTATATTTGTTAGTGGTTATATATAGTAGATCATTATTTATATATTATATATAATAACATAGTATATATGTATACTCTATTAAAATAAAACACGTAAAGCTATCACCATTTTTCACAGTTCACTGTAGTATTTCTTTAAACAATTTTCTATATTTTTTTTATCCTGTTTAATTTTTTATCTGTCCGGTAGTCTACTGAACAGTTTTAGAATTACGCACCGCTGTCCTGTCTCTGTTAAAATTATTTGTTTTTATTACTTCTACTTTTTTATTCGTTATTTGTCGTATCGCATTACAATATGTACTTCTCGTTAGTTTGGATGACAAACCAAATTGACGAAATAAGTAAAAAAAGTATGCTGTCGGCATTAATTATTAATGTCCCTCGCAGTGGAAATGTCATTCGCATCTACCCGTGATTGCGAGCGAAGCAGTTGTGCCGGGGTGGTGGGCGTCGCCAGCGCACGCCAGCCGCGGCAGGAACCCGGCAGCATTTCGCAGCCGTCATCGGACGCGGAGTGGACAGATGGACATTAATTTCAGACGAGCCACTTGACATATCACGTGACTGCAGCGTCCCGTCCGATTCCTGCATAATTTGCAAGCTTCGCGGCGGCCAAACTGTTAAGGTTTCATGGACAGACGTGATTGAAGAGCCCCGCTGAAATGCATTCGCAATGCGCGGATATCCTTTGAAGGCAAAAACAATGTACTGAATACCCAATGTTTGAACAATGCGGCTGATTTCGAGTGGATATCCTTTGCGGAGGAAAATAATGTGATAAATATTCGAGTGGATCGGTTCAATATAATTGAGTACCATATTTTTAAAGGTTTACGTTGAATTGTGAAATTTAAATAATTTCTAGAAATATCTAATTTTTTTAAATTTATTTTTATAGGTTATTTAATTTTATAGATTAATGCTGTAATATGAGTTTGTTGGCAGTTAAAAGTGGATTACCGGATAAGGGAATACCTGTTTCATTCTATAAAAAGTCTTCCATACTCGTTTCTTATGTAAATAGCTTCGTTTCTGTGAGACTTCTATAAAAATTGATATTATGATTTCATATAATATAAATTTTTATTTCATTACTATTTATTTGTTTGTATATTTTTAAATATTTAAGAACTCAAGATATTTTATACGCACCGTATGTATTACCGAGAAGCGAATCTCGACGTTTCGTTGGATACTTATCCATCATCAGGAGGACGACCTTTACCCGCGGAGGTGGAGGTTCGGACAAAATATCCGAAATTACAGTTAAATATGTCTAACGACCGTAATAATAACCTTAACTCTTTAATTTTAAAACTCGTTATGAAATATGCATACTAAAAAAATATTTATATGATAAGTTTATAATCTTAGTTTGTATGAATACCAATATCACCATACATGATACATTTATGTAAGATTTTCTTATTTAAAATTTAATTGGTTTAGTTAAAATTCTTGGGAGTCATATTAATAAAGTGCCTACTACTTTTTTATTCCGGAAGGACAACATGTCACTTATGGTAATATAAAACTTGATGAGCATAGAAAGGTCCGCTGATAGGTATATTTAATATGGTCGCATGTTATATATTTAAAGATCAGAAGTAAGTCCAAGCAATAAATGCTTTGTGTTATCTTGCGTACTCTGATTGCTCCTTTCATGAAGCATTGAATATTACTAGCAGTTAAGGTATATAAAATCACCTACCCTACAAATAGGTACTTATTTCTAGAGGTATCTATGAAATGTCTTGGTACTTGTGTGAAAATGACATTGTATTATTATGTTACGTGTATGCATTACATACCCCACGTGCTATAGAAGACACCCCTAGTGATGAATTGTTGTTTGTTGTAGTCGGGCCTCGTGATCGAGGATCCCCTCGCCATTCTGACTTAATTGTTGTTGCTGCGCCTTTCATGAGCTTTGCGATGGGAAAATATTTGAGAGGCGCACTCTCTCTCGCGTATTTCACACAGGAAGGTTAGGTTGCATTGGTTGGTCCTGTTTACGCATGGTTGCGGCTCGCTGTTCATTTTTTAATCGTCTGGTCGCCGCAACACCTATAGTCCGAGAGCAAATTCTCCTCCAGCTCACACGATCTTGTGCCAGCTGCTCCCAGTTTTCAGGTACTCCACATAGGCTCAGCGATTCTCGGAGAGAGTCTTTATACCTTTTCTTCTATCCTCCATCTCCATTTAGAGCGACGTAGAATTGCAATGTTAGATATATGGTTGCTCGAGTGGATCTGTAAATTGCGGCGAAGGAATCGTTGGTGGAACATGTCCACACTCCTAACGTGTCTTCAGTAGGGTACCCAAGGCTTCATTCCATACAGAAATATGGGAAGCACAATAGCTTTGTAGACCGATATCTTTGTTTGCTGGGAAATATCCAGTTTGTCTCCTTTACGTTTATAGACATTGACAATTCTTGATTCGCGAAATGCATGCGGAATGCTTCTTGAATGCCATGAATATAGTATAAAGTTGTGAGCTGCAGCCCTCACTGAGTCTCTTTTGCCATATTTGAAGATTTCTGAAGGGACGCCATCCTTGACCGCAGCCTTGTGATTCTTCAGCTGGTGTATTGCTGCATTGACCTCATTAATACTCGGCTCCTTATCGAGCTCCATAACAGTGCTATACTGGGGGAATTCATCAAGCAGTTGAGAGTTTGCAGGCCGGTTTTGGTTAAGGAGTTCAACGTAGTATTCCCTCCAGCGGATCCTTATCTCTTCTTTACCAGTTAGTGCGGTCCCCTCTTTACTTTTAACGGGTAGTACGGGACTGTGAATAGGGCCATAATAATTTTACACTCTTTAACACAGCTGCGCAATATTAATAAGGGTCGAGAACGGAAAAATTTGTTAAAATTAAGTATTAAAAATTTGTTAAATTAAGTATTTTGAACAATTTTCTTTAGGCGTGTCATCAGAAAAAAATATCATTAAATATTGGAATATAAAGTTAATAACTCAGTATAGGCTAAACAGAAAACAGGGAAACAGAATAATCAATGTACGGGTTGATGCATCTATTGAACAATTTTCTTTAGGCGTGCCGTCAGAAAAAAATATCATTAAATATTGGAATATAAAGTTAATAACTCAGTATAGGCTAAACAGAAAACATGGAAACAGAATAATCAATGTACGGGTTTGTAAATAAATAGGTTTAATACATTTTCAATTCGTTTGAGTTAACTCTTTAATATCCATAATTTAAATACGCCATCGCTTAAATATGAGAGCTTAATAATAATCTGATAAGTACCCGTGTTTAACGAATGATTATGCCAGAAACGCAAAACTGTATACCATTTTTAATGTCATCTCACGAAGACGCCTGTCAAAATTTCAGACAAATTTATACTGTAGTTTTATTTAGATAGCTATTAAAAGGTGGCAAGTTTTGGCTTATTTTCAGCCATGGACAAAGAACGATATTAGTCAGTGATTCGACACTTTATTGGATAGGAATATATGTGAGGAAATCAAACTGAAGTGCACACGCAAAAAAGGATTAGCGAAAAGTGGTTCACTTCAAACGAGGAAGTCATCGCCGAAATAGGGGCCTATTCAGTTCGATTCAACAAATCATATTTTTTGCGTAGCATCAAAATATTTGAGAATAACAGAGCTAACAAGAGACTATATTGAAAAATAAATAATACATTTTTTACCTGACACGAGCACTACTTACTCAGCCTTAGTATTTATGAACAACTGTATGTTTTTTAAAATAAAGCTATTTCTTTATTATTAACGCCCTATAAAGATCTTAAAAACAATAAAGCTAATGTATTATAATATATATATAAAGAGATGGCACAAGCTACAGTAGGTATCAATAGTATTATGCATGGGTACAGACACAAAAATACTTCATAAATCACATCAAACAACTAATGCAGAGATAATATTAGAACTATATTAGAAGATAACACTTGCACTTATTTATTCTTTCTGTAATAATTTGTTCTTTCCCATAGAGATTAGGAATTTGATTCTCACACCGATAAATTGATAAGTTCTCTACACAATCACGCAAATTTTTTAGCTTTAAAACTATTATAATATTGATTTTTATTCCTTGCATGCATCTATTTAAAACAAATTAAGAATTGTTCCAGTATCTGTTTTTAATTAAATAATTTATTAAATAATTGACTATAAATTATTGCATAGATTATATTATTAACTTCTATCTACCTACATACACGTTTTATTTAAAAAAATCGTGCCATTTAAGTAAAGAAAAATAGCGTAGTGCATTGATAAATTCACGGAAATGCAATTGCAGTTTTTACAGCACTGTGGCAGTATTGAGTATCTGCCAATATGAGTTCATATTCGCATAATCTGCAATGCACCAACCAAGGGAGGGTTCGGCTTAGCATGCAATCATTGTAAAACCACATTATTGGCTGAAGTCATGATTCACTACCGCGTGTATTCTTGGATCAATCTTGCGCAACACGTCGGCTGTAGTCTTTGTATGTGAACTGTACCTAAATATAATAAACGGTGTCAAGAATTCTATGCGACCTTGCAAATATCCACATTTTAGAAAGCCAAGTTTTGTCATTTCTTTTAAATTGATTATTATTTGTTGTGTATAAATGTGGTAATTTTTCCCTTTTTTAAATATGGGTTATAAATAAAAATATATTATTTAAAAAAAATAAACTGACATTTTTATTTTATAATGAAAACATTTTACTGTAGAGTTGCGACTAATAATATTTATTCAAACTATTTTATTTTTGTACACCGACACTTTCTCGACTCGAATAGGACAAGGGGAAGAAAATGAGATATCTTTATTTTAATTATTATATTATTTATTATAAATAATAAAAAAATAAAAAATTAAAGATAATTAGAAAAATATCAGAAAAAATTGACTTCTGTTAAAATGTTATTGAACCATGTTAGAAGGTCCTAGAGTGACAATAGAATACTTAAAAGTATAAATATTTAATGAACAGTTTGAAGATGACATACACAAAAAAAAATTTATGGCAAATAAAATATAAGTGTTGTATTTATTTTAAAAAAATAACGAAAAAACCATGAGAATGTTTATATGAAAAATAAATTTACTTCAATAATAGAAAAAATAACTTTAAGAACAGATTATATATATTTATAAAAAAAACACTGTTGATTATTGAATTTGTTTTGGGGCCCAAAGTCCCTTGATCAGGTTACAACGGATACTAAAAATTAAAATTGAATAATGGGCATTAATAAAAGGCATAACAATAAGTTTTTATTTTAGTTTTATTTACCCACCAAAAGTAGTTGATATTGAAAATCATTGGTAAAAAATCTTTTTTCTAAAAGATCCCAAATTTTATACAATCAGCTTTCTATTATATTAATAAATTTAAAAAATTATACATCAAACAAATATACTGTTGATATTTTTAAAAATCGTGGGTTTATAAATTAATTTGTGATGATGCAATAATTATAATAAACGTAAAACTCGTAAAAATTTCATATTGGAAGTAATGAGCACATTAGATATTCAAAAATCAATAATTATCCGAAATGACCTTTTTGAAATAAACCATTTTTTACATGAAGGGTTTAGAAATTTTATATACAAATAACAAAAGATTACATATTTTTAATATACGTTGTATCCTGGTGAAGGGCCCATTGGCCCTGAAACATTGATTTTTCAATTAGTAGTGGTTTTATACAAAGCGTTTTTTTTATTACCACTGGGCAAGAAACATTTGGTTACCACTTGGCAAAAAACGAACCCGGAATATTCCTTACTTCGGAGAGATACCAGGTTCATATTCTGAAGTATCCAAATATTTTTTTGGGATGTATAAATTTTTTCTGTATATCTTTCTAAATGAGATATCGTATTTGTTTTATTATAAGACATTCAAGTAGATACTTATAAAACAATCACAAGAAGAACGCAGTAAAACAAATATTTATTTCTGATTATACCTTATTTCTGACAGTTTTTTTTACTTTACCGAAATAAGATTATTTTGGAAACGTATAAAAGCTTATTCTGAGGTCATATATTCAATTTTAAGCTCATAAAGTATGATTGATGTTGACTTAATATATCAAATATTTAATAATATTTTAAGAAGAAAAAAATTCGTTAAGGGGTCTTACACAGTCAGGATGCCCAAAAAAATTAATTTTTCAAGAATTTTTTTCTGAGAAGACTTTTAAACTTATTAATGCTAAAATTTGTAAACATATTATGGTTATTTTAAACTATATTTTAACATTTTTTTTATTTATAAAATAATAATTTTGAATGCTGCTATAGCCGATCTCCAGGAGCTTCTCTTAAAAAAAGGCATCTTGCGGTGACAACGATATCTCTGAACTGGATCACTGAAAACGAAAAAACCAAACGGATTTTGTCAAAGTAGTGTATTATTATGTAATTAGTTGAAGGAATAAGCAAAATATTTTTTTTTGACAAAATGGCCACTTCTCAGAAAAAAATCGATTTTTGACCAAAATTTTGGCCTTAAATTGTTTAAGGCCAAAATTAAAAAAATATATTTATCGTCGAGAAAAAACCTTCAATTAATTACTAAAAATATACTTTAGAAGCTTGTGTTAAAATTTGAGACTGATCGGTTGAGCCGTTTCCGAGAAATCTTTGTCACCGATCTTAAAGAGACAGTTTTGAGAAAAACGTCTTTAAAATTTCAAAAGCGCTTTACATAGAGGAAAAAACTTTTTTTTTTCAACTTACATGTCGTCTATTCCAGGGCCATACTTTCACTTAAGTCATCTGAATAAATTAGAAGGGAACATTTACATGGATAGGTAAATAAAAGGTACATCGCTTACAATAGGTAAGTAAAAATAAAAGGGACTGCTCTCTAGGTGAGCGCTGGCGCTCTGGCTTCGCGAACGATTACAAATATGCGCGTAACTTTGAAAATAATCACCGGATTGACTTGAAATTTTCTGTGTGTTTACTCAAATGTGTGTACATTACGAAATTTAAATTTAAAAAAATCGATTTTTTGAAAATTTTTGAAAGAAAAAAAATTGAAAAATTCTAACTATATATAACCCCTTAATAACCTTCCATCCACATAGAATACATAATAATATAAATAACATTAATCTCAATTCAGTTTAAAACCTGTCAATTTTGTAGATTGAGTAATTTATTGGTTTTATTATTCTACGACAGTTATGAGGCAGTAAGTTTGTATTTTTCCAGTACGTATGGCAGTAAAGTAGCGATAGAAATAACAATGACATTTAATCAATAAATTTATCATTTATCAATAAATTTATCATTTTTAAGACATTTTTGCTTAAAATATTTCGCTTAATAAATTAACTAAATCATTTTGCTTAATAAATTACCTAATCCAAAGTAGAAATTCTGATATGTTAAAAGAATCTTTAAATGTGTTTATATACACGTGTGTACAGACATAAATGTTTATCTGTAAGTAGGTATATACGTCTGCATATATTTGAATTACAAATTTTTACAGTTACAAATAATAAGACATTAAAAACGTATTTTTCCTTCAGCAAGCAAATTTAATGAAAACCTATTTCAGATGCATTCTTTTTTTCATCCTTTATTTGATTTTATGAAGTGAAATTGATTAAATTTTATAAAAAAAATATTTTTTTATTTATAATTTATTCATTTAACAATTTTCGGATTTAAGAACTAGCGTAGTTTCCTTATATGATATTTTAACACAGAAGACGACTGGAAATGTAGCTATAGGAGGTAAAGCATTCTCTTGGCATGCTAGAGACGCTGGCATATTCTTTTTGATATGAAAATAAATAAAATTGAATGATATATATTTAAAATTAACATAAAGAATGTATTAATAGTAAAATGTATCACAAACATAAATCAACAAATCAAACTATAATTTTCAAAAACATAATTATATTCTTATACAATTTTTCATCCAATTTCATCCAACTCACAAAATATTTCTGTGTACCAGTATTTCATTAACTGTCAAAACAAATATTTACCAGTTTTGGTTGATTGCCGAGTGGTTTATTTGTAACGTACAAACATTAGGATTTAAAAATATCCATTACCACATATTGAAATGAGAATCTTAGAATCATCCAACCAGAATACTCTGAGCATGTTAAACTTGGCATCTTATTTGCACATTTAAAATAATGCATTCTAAATTTATCATCTCACTGTATATAAAAAAATTAAATTAAGCAGCATATAAATGTGAAATTTTTAATAAGGAGTCAACTTCCTGCCATATTTAGTTTTAGTTAATTATTAACTTAACCTGATAATGAGAGCGACTGCTCCTCTCAAAACTATAGTATAACTCAAATATTATGTGCGTCGTGCAAAATTTAAATGAAGATTATATTTTACATAATTTATTCCCCTTGTAAGAACAAATTTCTATGTGATGCGAGCTTTTCATAATGTTTTATTATAAAACCGGATGGATAAAAAATATTTACAAAGAATGATCTATGTATTAACAACTTATAAAATATATGTCCCAATTTAAGGCGAATTATAATTTGGTCAAAAAAAAATCCAATGTATTTGTGTGAACATTTATTATGTAACAAAATGACATTATAAATGTTATCATTTGCTGTAGAAATGAATAAAAATATGCTTCATAATTTCATATGCTTGATTTATGTATATCTTTCATTTTGGATACAACAGGATTTGAATCGTTGGCTATACAAATCAGAAATAGACGGTAAAATAGGCTAAAAATTAAAACATTAATGTCGCTGCAATATTTTTATCTGCGGAAGTACATATATATATTATATTATATAGTATATAATATATATATATATATATATTATATATATATATATATATATATCTTCAATAAATAATGTACAAGAATATAACATTGAGTACAATTCGACAGCTTTTCAAGTCAAGTCGGTGTAATCATAAAACATGAAAATCAATTTATATGGTAAGAAAAATTTTTTTTCGACAAAAAAAATTATGAAATGTAAACAAATTTATTGATTATATCAAAGAAAATGCAAAGCTTTGCGTAATTATAAAAATACAAGCTATAAATCTTCAAAAATGACGTACTCATAGCCAGTTAAGGCTTTGAGAACAGCGCTGTTTAGCATAGCGTAACATTTTCATTTTATTCAATGATTATTTTGAAATCATACTACTTTTGATAACGAAATAACCAGTAATTGGATATGAAGTTATGAACGGATATTTTTTATTATTATTATTATTGCAGGTTATATACAAAAAATAATTCTTCAATCCGTAATCGGTTGTTAAAATTATGCGCGACAGCTGCCTTAAATTAGGTCTTATTAAACAGAATAAAGCCAAAATAATATGAGAAACCTTGCTATTAAGGTAGTACGGCTATTCTCATAAGCTTTTAAATCTGTACTGCGTAACTAAAAAATACGTATTATGATTGCTCTCAAAAACCCACTGCTAAAATAAAATACGCTTGTAAAAATATCAGCGAGAATTGATCGGCAAATAGGTATGTGTATGAAACATGAATGAAAAGGGTATCAGATGTAATACATCAGAACAATTGAAAAGTTGAAAGCGTTCAACTTTTCATCCATCATCTACCTTCTGCCATAACAGAAAATAGATGACCTTGATGGAATTATACAAAGGAATTATTCAATGAGACGCAAGTCATAATCTATATAAATTAAGGCGTAATTTAAACAAACACCGGATGACGTTAACATACAAATCTCCGAATTCGTGTGTTCTGTGTGTCAGTTCGTCTTATTGTAGTTTTCTTCGTACGTCGCTGTACTCCGACTAAAATATTATACATATCTTTCTTGGTGCTTTCATCACTCCCATCTGTCATATTCGTACGTTTATTTTCTTTAAATTGTGTTTGTTTCCCGTGTTTATTCGTGTAATCCCGAGTGAACATACCCTGCGAGCCGCCATATGCCGCGCCACTATCGGCTCACCTCGGCCGGTCGGTCCGAACACATGTACCCACCTACCGTCTAATCACAAGACCATTCCCGACACGGTTTTCGTCTGAT
This sequence comes from Agrypnia vestita, assembly GCA_016648135.1. NCBI lineage: Eukaryota > Metazoa > Arthropoda > Insecta > Trichoptera > Phryganeidae > Agrypnia > Agrypnia vestita. The sequence goes on along the minus strand of JADDOH010003640.1, from coordinate 204,436 downwards.
CTCTCAATTCATTTGTTAAAGATCACAAACGCGATCAGGTCGTGGAAAGATAGAGAAAGGGAATAAAAATATTGTGGTGAAATACCTGAAATATTGCCGCATTTTAATTTATAAACGCTGTGAAAACTATCAACCAATAGATTTGAAGTATTTATATATCAATGTCTCGTAAATTGAATCATCTAATTTTTTTTAAAATATTAGGTCCTTAGCTATAGAATTGCTGTCTTATATAGAAAGTATATATTAAAATAATTGTAATATTGGCCACTATGGTCAATGCACATTTTAATGGAAGTTCATTGAAGCCTTTGCTGCGGAAATTTTGGGGTCGGTAATCGATGATTTCTTTCAAATCGTTTTTAACCTCATAGTTGAAATTTTTCTCCTGTAAAAACTTATGCAAATCCCGAAAAAACGGAAATCAGCAAGGTCCGGCAAGCGAGGTGGGTGACGGAGAATTTCAAGTCAAAGCTCTTGTAATTTAAAGTTGTGCAGTGTGTGAACTGGCGATGTCGTGGAGAAGTGGTGGAACTTTGAAAGCTGTTGCTAATTCTGACGTGGTTTAAGCTGAATCAGCTTCCACTATAGCTTATATTCGTTATTATCGTCCGTGAAGAATTTTTTTTACATGACATTAATTTGAATTTAGAATTCCAATAGTAAGATATCCAACTTTAAACTAGCCATGTTAATTTATCAATACGTGTATGTATTGTAGGAGGTATGGTGCAGGGAACACAGTACGTGATGCGCTGAGTATAGTGTGCAATGCGTAGTTCGCAGGGCACTGGATTCAGTAGATTACCCATCTTAAATCTTTAGCAGAGCTTCGCAGTTGGCCGGGACGAACTTGTTTATTGCGTCTTTATTTACGCATTGTCGTACATGATAACCAACTTTTTTTTCATTTCAAACACTTTTGCATAATAATTTATTAATTTACTAACTTATATACATATTCAATATTAGTTTAATAATTAATTTAAGTAAAAAATATAGTCCTTTTTTGTTCTCAATATTATTTACAGTTTGTTTTATCGTAAAACATTATGTATTATTAATTTTTCAAAAAGACAATTGTGTAATTATATCGTATTTAAAATGCCCGTACATTATTTATACTTTGTACTCTAATGTCACTCTATGACCATCTATTTGGGTCAATAATGAAATTTTTTTTTTTTGATTAAAAAAATAAAAGTAAAATGTTTATATTTTTCAAAAAAAACGAAAAAAGACTACATGTACACTGAGTTTACAACGCCGGAACGTGCTTTTTAATTTTAACACTGTGTAGGAACGGTTAAGTGAAGAAAATCTGTAAATGAATTGTATTTGAATTTTATAGGAACTATGTAAAAATGTAAGACACGAATATGTTTGAGTAGTTCTGCCCGCCCCGCTCTGATCGGATGGCCATAATCTAAACATTTGAAACAAACAGTAAAAGCTATTTTGGGAGTTGTTGGAAAGGCAGACATGCACAATCCACGTGACCTGCGGCTTCAGCGCTGGATGCTGAGCGCTGGAGGACCCGACGAGGAATTCACCGCCAGCATGTGATGCTGCAGCGAGGCGATATACTCCCGTTTTACGATTCCCTCTTATTGCGTCCGCATTCCAGCATGATTCTGCGTATTTTTTCTTTAAAGCCAATAAAGCTTTCATTATTTTAATTGCTACTATAATTAGAATGTCGTCAAAACGACGCATTATTGTTTTTTAATTCATTACAACAAGGGCTTAAAATATGTTCTGAACATACTGAAAAGGTTATACGCTTTTTTCACGATCACATGTAATATTTAAAAAAAAAATTTAATCATTTTGAACGTCTTAACTATCCATAACTATTTTTTAAAACCAATCAGTGTAATATAATAATTTTATTTAATTGTTAACACTCCTATACACATTCAATCAATCCACAATACAAACATACTTATAAAATCCAACGTGTCTCTTTTGTTCAGCTTTATGTTTAATTACGTCTTTCAAGTATCATGTTTCATCTGTTACATATAAAAACGTTTAAATCACCAGCCAATTAATAATTTTATCTGTCAAACAATTTTTTTATTCTGAATAAATACTCGTATGAATAAATGTGAATAAATATATGCTGTCACAGTAAAATACATTTCAGCCCAGATCTTACATTTTACATAAATGTACTTATATACGAAAAAAAATATTTAATGAAATAGTAGTAATACACAATAATTGACAAAACGTTATTTTAAGATACTTACCAATAATTCATTGTAGTAACTGGCTACATCGGGAAAAATGATGCTGTCGTAATCCATCATGTTTATTTTTGCACAATCAACTTGTACACTTAACACAATAAACTGACAGGCGCACTGCACTTAAACCACGTGGACTACTTGACAGTACACTGTCACACACTCAAACACTACGTCATCAATTTCAAAAATAATTCTTCAAACGCGAGATAGATTCAGGCGAGCGCCGATCATCACCGCACAAACTTTCGTATAACGGAGCTGGAAGAGATGTTGGTAGTGCGAGGCGAGCTCACGAAGACTAGTGCATTACCTCAAGTAAGACCAAATGTTAGCACTATTCTTATTTGTTGATCGACTGATCGAACTGGAGGCATGGCTGGGCCGGCAAATATGCTCAGAATCAAAATAGAGTGGTACAGTACGTAGCTCCGAGCTCTTTCAGGCAAATACACGACTCCCACAAAACTCCGCGCAACGTTATTCAACTTAATGTTTTGCATGTTAATAAATAAAATAAAATAATACAACTATACAACCTGAATATATTTTATTCTTTAATATACAGATACAGATGGTTAATGACTGACCGTGATCTTATTTTGTATTCGAAAATAATTTAGAAATTATTAAATACTCAAATCTAATATATAAAAAGATAATCGTCAGGTTAATGACCCCAATAGATAGTCCTAGTGTGACATTTAAGTACAATTTTAAAAAAATACGACAAATACCCATTTTTATTGATACGAAATTAGTAACTCTCTCTCATTTTGTATTATTCACTCTAGAAATCAAAATTAGAAAGTACATTACGAATTAATGTCTTAAATGAGATTTAAAATTACTTCAAGTATAGAGTACGTGAGTTCTGAGATCTAAGATCAACGAAGCCAAATCAGTTGACACACGACAATATATGTAATATTATAAATGTACATTTATTTATAGCTAGACCGCATTCAAAAGAATGTGCGCAAAAAATATGTGTGTTGTTACGATGCAAAAAATGAACCCAAAAGAAGTTTTTCTGGTAAGTAATTAACCTTTTTTAAATTAAAAAATATATTTTTATTTGGAATATCACATTGAGGCTTGTAATATGGCTTGCCAGGTAACATTTCCCCGCTTTCTTCTTAGCGGATGGTCTAGGGACAAAAGCTAGGGAATGGTCTTTTGATTGTGGTCGACCTATAGAATTATATATATATATATTTGGATTTTAGTAATCTCAACTGAAAATTTACGTGATTTATTATTAAGCCACTTTTTTGGCCAACCAAATTTTACAAGTTACACAATTCTCAGATGTATGTGTCTATCTTGATATTTATTTTTATACATGTGAACATACATGTATATAGCTATTTTAAAGTATAAAAATGTAAAAAACGCTTAGAAAGGGCGATAATAATGTTTATCTAGCAAGTTGGACAAATTTTCTACAAGAATATTCAAACCTTTTCGTCTAAGAAAAAAAAAAATCTTAACTGCTTAAGACTTTAGGAGATTCACACAACTGCTGCTACAAAATATTTCTGTTTATGTTAACTAATTAGATCTCAGAAAATACATGTATATGTTGTTATTGATTTGAAGCTTAATATGGATAACACAGCACGGTAGATGAAGCAATACTGCGAACTGAAATCTAATCAGATCTGATAATAGCCACCAAAAAAATCATCCAACTACGTCGAGGCTTCCAACCGAATCCTCAGACACAGGGAAAGAGATAAAAACACTGTCACCGAGTACAGAGAGATGAACTCCGACACAACTTGCTCCCACACTTATCAAAGAATCAGTCACTTTGGTTGAGAACTTTTATTGAACCCCAAAATATTTAGCGGACCTTATAAATTTTAAAATATAGTTATAAAAAAATTTTCAACAGAAGATGTGAAATTGGTTATTTGTGATTATTTCGAAATCAAAACAGAGGAATTAATAAATTGTCTATCTGCAAAAGAAAAATCTTATATAATGCTTAGAAATGTGTCGTATAAATTTCAGATTCAATAAAATAACTATGTGCCAAAACAGCAGGCGCGTGCAGTGAAAACATTGAAGCATAAATTTTTTCTAAGCATCTATTTAGGAAAAAAATTGAAATCAAATATTTATGTAATAGAATATTATGAAATATTAAAATCTGAATACTGCAATGAATATCGCGATAGGAAAATTTCGAGATGCATCTTAACTTTCGATTTTTTTCAAAATCTAGACTAGGAAAAAGTCATGCTTCAATTTTCTCACTGCACGTCCCTCTAAAGCAATCAAGCTGAGATAATGTCTTAAATGAATAAGAACACTAATTTCTAAAATAAACTTTGTCTGATAAAAGATAAAAACCATAGGGAAGCGATTCATTATTTTAAATTCAATATAATTATTATCAAGTGTAATAAGTTATCAATTAAAAAATACCACTTTAGCACATGGGAGAAAATATATTCTTATAATAATCCAAATAACAAAACATTATATGCGGCATTCGGTGCCTTTCATAGAGAAAAAAACAGACCCCAAACATACGACTTGTTTGTTTTTGATTCTGTTCGCGTAGCCAAAAATATTTTTTATGGCACTTAGGTCGTTGTTTGAGGTATTGGCGAAAACACGTAAAGCGTTTATAATTTTTTTATTCTTATTTTCTTCTTTCTTCTTATATTCTTATTTATTATTTTATTCTTATATTCTATATAAACGTATTTACTTTCTATTCTTATTTTTCTGGCAGTTAGTGCCTTATTTGATTCAGGTATTCATATGTACCTATAATTAATATTTAAATTTTTACTGTTTTAAGTTTTATAATATTTAGTAAAACGATAATCTCCACAGGCCGGCACTGGCATTCTAATTTCAAATCTGTTGTGTTTTGCGCTACAATCGTCTGTTCGGCTTTCTTTCGAAGTATTGCGCCCGGCTGCGGCGCGCGCTGTCCAGCGGTTCCCGAACTCGTGTTCCCGTCAGCGCGCCGCGGTGCGCACGCGCGGCCCGAACACTACACCATGTTAATTTACGGAGAGTGGGCAGTGTTTATTGTGCCACGAAATTGATGATTTCCAGCGAATTGCGCCGATCGAATTTAATCAAAATTACCGCGCCGGCTTAGAAATTTCAACTACCCTCAACAATAGTTTTATAGTTCTGTATGCCGGCGATGCATAAAATATTAATTGGTCTGTGAGCAAAGTGTAAACAAATAAATCGTAAATTAAAATATTGTCTAATGTCGTTTATAATCTTGCCGCATATAAATTTCCATGTCCCATCACGCGTATTACGATAACTCCCTCTCTTTAAAATTCTAACAAGTAGATCAAACTCTGGACCACGCTCTCCTATAATGAGAATGTCTGTGTTTCAATGCTTACAATGATTAGAGAATGTTCTTAGGTTTTCTTCTAGTTTTGTGTCTTCTGAGGTATTTAGCCATCAGTATTATTTTTATTATTTATTAGCAATTTTTAGATAAATTAACATTAAAAATAAGGGAACAAAATAATATACTATTTTTTTATATCAGCCGTGATGATGGACCCTGCAATGTGCTCCGAAACTTTGGCCAGTCGTAAAAAGGAAAGGTCGTAAAAATACGGCGTATTACCACAGAAGACACAAACCAGAATATTACAACGATTTGTTCACAGAAATTGATAGGTATTTTACCATTACTCCAAAACCAAGTAAATAATGTACTACGGCAGAGTATATAGTATTGTAGATAGCTTTTCTGCTAGTGTAACTGAAATGTTTCACTTCATTTTGTAATCTAACACTTATAGTATTTGTCTGTTAAATATTGTACCGCCAATTTCTTCATTGCATTTGTTCATTATGAGATACATCCAAATAATTGCAACAATATATAAAGACATCTCATTACCAACAACGACATATGTATATATTACGGGAATGACAAATTTCGATCACAGGCATCCGTTTATTATGAGGTATATCCAAATTATTTAAAAATGCGCAAATGTGTTGATATTCTTTTTAGGCGGTTCCTCGTTACGAGGATGAATGACTGTCATGCTTTATCGATGGTGTGTCTCAGCGTGGCTGAGGACCCCTATCCTCGAACCAAACACCGTCCCAAAAGTTGTTCACGTGCGTCCCGTGGGCATGGGGGTTTTGAAGGTTGGATCTCCCTCCTTTTCCTTCCTTTTTCTTCTCTTCTTGGAAATTGCATCAGCCTTATTTCGTTTGCTAGAGAGAGACGTTGCTCAAAATTTTTTTGCTGTAATAAAAACTGTTCGTTCTGTGAACTATCGACGAACTTTGCAGCGCACACCGCCAATATCATTTCTCTTATGCATTTATAAATCTGCGCTCTTGGTATTGGTTTTTTGAGGTAATACTAAAAAAACCAATTCCAATTCAATTCAAAAAGAAATTTCTTGTTATTTATAAATATATATTTTTTTTTAATAGAGATGCGATCACGGAATACGTGTCACATCAATATTCTTACTATTTTCAAACTAAGCTAAACGCTTGTGTTATGAAAAAAGGACTAACTTGCTAGTCTGGAGTGAGGTTCGAACCCGCAACCTTTGAATCACGAGGCGAGAGTCCTAACATCAAGACCAACAAGCTACTCGTTTTTTATCATTATTTTTTTAGCTATTTATGAGCTTTAGTTTATTTAGCTATTTAATATTATATGTTATATTAGCATAGTATAGACTGAAGGAGCTGAGGAAGGCTAAAATTAAGATGGAGTGACAACGTCCTCAAAGACATCTCTGCTTTAGAGCTTCTGAACTGGAGAGAGCTGGTACAAAACTGAAATGAGTGGAAGAAGACTCTTGAGGAGGCCAAGATCAACCGGGTATTTTAGAGCCGAGAGTGATGATAATGTTATTTACAAAGATTCACACATACTTAGGGCGTAGTGAATTACTATGTTGGATGAGAAAATATTTGAAAGTTAAAAGAATATATTATAGTAATCAACAAACAATATAAAAGTAAAATAATGATAATAAATGAAGATAGTTAAGTTAAGGAGTTTTCATAGTAATATAGGAATAGGGATGAGAGGGAAAGAGTGAGAAAGTAGGAGTCAGAGTAAAGGTGGAGGAAGACAAGATTAGACGTAGTGAGTGATTGGCATCGATTGAAGTCGAGTAATGCTATGGTGAAATATTAAAGTGGTGCTAGAATAAAGTATATATCATCTACAGCAATCTTTTCAATGCGGTAAGACTTTGACTTTGACTTTGTTAAGATTGAAGAGATCAATTTCGATACAATTATTATTGAATACCTTTCATGTATTTTTTATTATGTTATATTTATCAAATTATTATTACAAACAAACAAAAAATAGATGTGCGGAGATTATCGTAAACGGCCAAGAGTGGGGGCAGAATAATTTGATAAACCGATTAACGTTACCTACCATAATTTCACTGCCATCGTTTAAAACAAAATTGTATGGAGAGGGTTTTATGTTTTATGTCATTTTTTTAATTAGTTACACATGTCATTTATTTAACAGAAAATAGATAAATATATATTCATGTCGTATGTATAATGTATTGTTCATCTGTCCATCTCCAAAACTCTAAGTCAATTCTGTAACGTGAAATAAAATATTTCAATGAAAGCTGCGCTTCATTAATTTTCACGTCATTAAGTATTTAAGTTGAAAAACATTAAAGTTTTCTGTATAATATTTTAATGAACTGACATCGTAAACCTTACTTATTTGAAATTCATTTTAACAAGTAGCTTAGATCTATTTATTTTAATGTATTATATTAAAGGGATGAGATTTGAGTATTGTTAATACAATTTATTTATCAAAAAATAAAAGTTTTTATATAAATCCGTACAAAAAACACGCATTAAGGTGGGTCCATGTAACCCATGACGCGGTTCCATGTTACCCATGGGATGGGGTATATTTAACCTTTTAACCGATGGGGCGGGCTTTGGGCACAGGGAAACTTTTTTATTCCATGATTTATTTTAGACGATGTTATTTATGTGTATTGGTTATTTAAATAAGTTTTTGAAGTCACTGTCAATATAATACCTTCTTCGTTTTCTTTCATAAATCTTGTCTACGTAGGCATGGAATATTCTTATATAGTTTTGAATATTGTTTGGGTGATTTATGTGAATAAAAAAATTCACGGAGGCATATTTTGATTACTTCCGACTGATAATAACTATTATATAAATAATAGTGATAAGGTTAACCGTTATTATCACTGTGATGGTATGATTTGTATTCAATTTTAAAGATCAGTGATTACCTGTTGTATTTAACTTTCAGTATCTTGTGTAGGCATCGGTATTGCTAATGAATAATTACGAAGTTATCATTTCAATTGAATCTCACAATCATCAATTATCGCCACCATCGAACCCAACTAGCACAAATTTTAATTATTCACTTGCAAATACATTATGAATAAATATTTTGTAATTTTTAACAACCCATTTCTTTCACTTCACTTACTAGAATTAATTCAGTTATAAAAATACGTGAAAGTATAAAATAATACATAACTCAAAACGTTGTTAGCTATTTTTTCAATAACATAATTTTTAAGTATACTTTTATCTCTTAATTTATGAAAATACTGAAATATTTGTATATTGTAAATGCGCTGCATAATTTATGAACATGAACTACAATGATTTACATTTCTATCTAATTCACCCTTTTAGGTTTTCCTTTATTAAGAAAAAAACTATTGTTAATGACTTATTAATGACTTTTATAAATTATATTTTTTAGGAAAATGTGTTAAGTACTAACATTAAATTATAAAGAAGGTTGAAATAACATATATTTAAAAAAATGTTATTAAGTTATAAATATTTTCTGTGAGCAATGATTGAACTAGTTTTGTTTTAAATGAATTTTCAAATAAAAATCACCTTTATGGAAAAGACACTTATTTTAAAAACCTCCGCTTTAAAAAATAAAATATTGACGTATCATTACCAGTTGCGAAATGTATGTATACTAACTTGTTAATGAGAAAAAATAATAAAAAATGTCTCTAGCCGAGACCAGTGCAATAAATGAAATGTTCTTGATTCGAAACATGTATAGAACTTGAAAAAAATTGATAATGTGTGAATGTTCTTACGATGGAATGGGTGAACGTTACATTATGTAAAGTGATCGCTTAAGTCAGCTCATACTGGTTGTAAGCCCTGAGCTATCGTATAAGAGACTTCAATCAACTTTTCTCATATATAAATAGTTTGGTCTTTTTGAGACTTCTATAATCATAATTACTTTTTTTTTAATTTAGTCAAAACATAACGGAGTTTCGAAATAATTTATTAAATCCTGGAATAGACCGGAGCAAATCAAAACATCGCTCAAGCTTTCTCGTGAATCAATATATATCTCACCCGGTTTGTGAGATCTTGCACCTAAAATATAATTTTTGCTTGTTTACATCTCGTCATTCTCAATTAAATCTCATGTCTTATATCGAAAGAGCTTATTATACATTAATAAGAAAGATAAACAATAAAAACTTATTTAAAGAAAAAGTATTTGGAATAAGTTACCACCGGCATACGAACCCGGAATTTTTCTAACCTGGGGAACTGCGATCGCCTATTTTAATCATTACTGTTTAACTTTGTTAATATTTCTATATTAACCATTTATTTAGGTTAATAATCAAGACTCAATATTATTTAATCTTTCATAAATGATACATCTTTAATTCCACTTTCATGGATGGATTCTGCATTCAAATAATACAGAAAGTCGTAGAAACTTTTTCTAAAAATGTAATTACATGATATAGTATTGCCATTAAAATACGAATAAATAATTATTTTATTTAGTTAATTTTATAATCATTATATTCATAAATTAATCTTCTTCGAATTTAAATATTTGATCAAATTTTTGTATATTTTTTTGATCAAGATCAATTTCAGAAATTATAGACCGTTCCGATTCATTAAATTTACAATTTTGAGGCTCGATATGTGCATAAAATACCGTGCATGCATATTTTGATAGGGCATTCTGAGCAAAAACTCGAACGAGAAGCACATAATTCAATAGAACCGCCATTCCGTATCGTCATAAAAATGTAGCATTAAAATTCTGTTTCTGTTTCCGGCGTTTGCCTCCATTTTTGTCTGCAATTGTATGAAATACGCCTCCCAAGATTAACAGTGACGCTAATAGCCGCGCGGCTATCTTCCGCTGCAAAGCCAAAAAGCAAAGTGAATCGTATGCCGCGTCACACTTGTTGCCGGCATTGTACTTCCGCTGAGCCCTGGACCGATTCCAGTGTATAAGTGAAATATGCGAAAATAAATGACCGCATGCAAACATGGCCTAAGTGTTTCGTATGGGCTGTTTATTCCATTATGCGAGGGCATTATGCCTAACGGTCTCGCGTTCAATTTTGGCAACTATCATTTTTCTCGATGCATTTGCGCGGCGGGAGCTTTCGCAACGCCCGCTTAGCGGCGCTGCCGGGAGATGTGTTTATCGGATCTTCTCCGAATTATCAACTCGCCCTTTCCCGGGAAAAACAATTCAAATTGATATTTACATTGCTCAAACATACATTACTGCGTCTGCCGCAAATACCGTTGAGTGTGAGATGAACTAATGTCCATATTCTTTAAAAAATGAGTACTAAAGAAAATCTATGCATTATGATGTGTAAGAAAATTATTCAGAAAATGTATTACATTCATAAATAATTATAAATATATCTAATAATTCAGAATATTCCTTATATTCTGACTGTATAAACACTGGTTTAAAAAAATTAAAAACTGAAAACAAATTCAGAAGTATTCTAGTATAAGTATTTCGGAAGAATGTCATATACATACAAAAAGAATAGTGCTTTAATAACTCCTATCAAAATTAAAGAATTACCAACGGCGACATCCGTAGTGGTTTATGGCAAGGACAAAATTAGACCACAGGTGGCGGTAGTAAAAATTAACTCATATATGAAACAAGGTGTGCAAGTCAAACATATATACAACTTAAAAAAATGTGTTAGATGCGGTAGTTTATCATGGGTGGATTTGGTGAATTGTGTAAAGCGATCACTTAAGCCAGCCGTTAAGATGATAGTTCATAAGATCTATGAACACCCAAAAAGACCCTCATACCTAGATTTCCATATAAGAAATAGCTTGAAGAAAATAATTATTTTATACATAGTGTTTACTTGGAATGTAAATGATAAACCAAATCCATCACACGACCGGAGCCTTGCTACTTATTGTTCTAAGCATGGTACGGGATACGTGAAAGTTTTATTTTCTTACGTGAATTTAATTTTTTCTGCGAGCAATATATTTTTGACGTTTAATTTTTGTGTTGGGCTGTGCATTTGTTTGGTAATTTTAAAAAGTCAAAAATGTCAAATGATTTTTTTAACCTATTTTGTATAAAATGTACTTACATATAAGTTATAAGTTAAACTTTGCCTGTCTTAACACAGAGCTCTCTAGTGAGACAAGTATAGTAAAATTTAACCTTATCAAATGTAAAAGTAAAGCAATGAAATAAATAAATAAATAAGTATTATGTGTTAGTTAAAGGTAATTAGACGATTGAAATTGTATGTTTTTATTTTATAGTATGGTCAAGAAATGTCACTTTTTGTCAGTATTAATAAAATATTGTGTTCAATACTATTTTTAAGCTAAATTTAATTACTGGAAATACTTATTCCCAGTCCGGGTCCGCGAAAATGTTGAAAGTGAATAAGAATGAAAAGTGTGCGATATCTTAATACGTAGGTACTTGTAAATTAAATTTACAAGTTATTTATTTTTTTAATAATTTTTTCACCGTTATTATCAATAAATTGTTTTAATGGTACCTTAAATCGTTTGAATCCTTATGGTAAAATGAATGAAGTAATGAAAACGGTACCTATTTTAAAAATGACATGAAAAATTGTATTTATTCCATATTCATAAATACGATCGCAAATCACTTAAGAAAAGAATTTTTTCCGAATAAATACAGCACTGAAAATCTTTAGCAGTCGATGAAAAGCGTAAGCTGATCAAAATCCGGGGTCATGATAAGCCGCTTTAAATGTAAGCTTAATGGCTATCTGACTGACCGCTAGGTACATGCAAAGAATGTTATTTATGTAACTAGGTATTTGTGTACAGATGTTTATCAAAAGAATTAAGTCATGACGAAAAGGAAAATAATGAATATTAATGGGCGATTTTAAAAAAGATTGATTTTTGTGTGAAATCAGAAAAAATACATGAATACAATATATCAAAAGTAAAAGGGACCAACACTGTCTTAGAAAATAATGCATATGAATGACAAAATCATCAAAATATTGTGACGAATTTATGTAGTACGTACTTACTGATTTTATCGAATCGAATTTAATTTTAATAAAGCGACGATATAAAGCAATATTATTTGGAAACATATTCATATTGAACGTGTCCAACTGTGAACGCAGTTTAAATACAACCTCAAATATATTTTTATTAATCTGGATGAAAATATTGTACAGATTTTTTACAAAATAAAACGTGATCATGATTCAAACACAAATGATGTCAACTCGTGAGATTCAAATGTCTACTCACCCCTGGCAATGTCCGTTTTTCATGGAGCGCCGTTTGTGCGCTAAGCGCACTCTCTGGACTGAAGTATGTCAGGAAGGCACAGCCTGAAATAAATAAATAAGATTTATTTTTTAAGAAAAACGTGCATAAAAATCCCTTTAATCTGTGTTAATAATACAGCAAAATATGTGTTTGATTGCATAGTTTAAATTGAATTTAAGTGAGGTTTAAAGTTTTGATGAAATAAGTGAAAAATATAAGAAATAGCAGAGAAAAACTAAATTATTATTCAATTTTCTCAATAGTATTGAAAGCGTTTTTTGTACAATAATATTGATAGTGTTTGGGGACCTTCAGAGTTTTCTGATATATTACTCCGTGTGTATCTACATAACCTTTCTGACGGACATTTCAGAAAGCTCACGTACACACTAAAGAAAATCCTAGACTTTTATTGAATTATGATGTAACAATACTTTGTATGCAGCGTTTTCTAACCAAATTAGATATATGTTTAAATAAGTTACTATACATAATCATTAACAATTATAACGACAAAAATCTATAGAAATAGTGAAAAAACTTGAAACTTATTATGAGAGCTGCATTTCATTATATTGATATATATTGGTTTACCTCCGTCGTGTACTAAAACTGAAAATATTGTTTCATGCCCGGATCATCAAATCAAGCAACAGCGAGCGTCGTGAAATACTTCAGAAAATCATATTGTTACAAGATTTATTCTGAACTCTTTATTTTTTGATGTAAGCAATAACAAAAATACGTACGTGGCTGTCAAACGAACAGCTTCCGTATGCATAAAATATACAGCCGCAAATATAAAATTCAGATCAAAACTCGGCATTTCCAACGCAAACCCTACGGTGTGAATCTGAGAGTGAAAAACGAAAATGGGGAGACAATGATAAAGCATCCCTGTTACGCAGGAAGTTCACACATCCGTAAAAAAGGCCGTAAATTTTAAGACACACCGCAGGTAAGAGAGTTTTGTTTTATACGAGATGTGGTCTGCAACCCCGTCGCGGCCAAGTTACGCAAAGTGAAATATTAAAAGCCATCGCTTCCACTCCAAGTTCGCCAACACGCGAGCAAACGCAATAGGATTTTAGCATTTTAAACGAGTGGTACTCGTTGTTGTATAAGGCATTACAACTACATTTTAGAAATTTTAATTTTTCCCCAATAAATTTGTATGAAAAAAAATAAAGTTCTCTGAATAGTAATCTATATGAATAGAACATCTTAAGATGAATATGAATTGTATGTTTGCTCGTACAGTAAGATTTTTAAAGACTTTGACTTGTGAATAAGGATTTGGTGTTAATATTTCATCGTCACCAGCCAAGATACCCACTATGCAAACGGTACGAACTTCGTAAAATTACCGTACTCTGCCAGTTGCTTCTCACCAATCGGATAAGTATTAATATTATCCTATCACTTCATTGTGTCCATTATCTTCGTTCAGATTTATTATAGAGAAGCTATTTCAAGTATTGCCCACAATTCATAAAACATTTCCTAGCCATCAAAACCTCCCTAATTTTTAGAATTTTGTTACTTTAAGATCATCATAATTCCCTCTAGCCTTTTTTCTGGTTGCCCATACTTGATGATAATATCGTGGATGCAATGTGTGCTAGTTATTAGAGCTAATTGTAAAAATTCTCCTACAAGTCTGCAGGTCTCTAGGGACTAGTTATTTTTCAATTTTTTTGTGGCAGCCTGCACTTTTTCTAACGACGGCAGATCCACGAGTGCTTCCTCAAGCTCCTCCACTTCATCTACGTAGAGTTGCTCCATGGCCTCATCAGCTATATAAAGCAGGGTATTGAAGTACCTCACCCACCAGCTTAGTCCCTCAGGATTATTTCCTGTTCATCCGGCTTTTCATTCAGGATTATTTCTTGCTCATCCTTACACATGGTATTTTCGGTTTAAATTCTCCTCACGTAATTTTATCCTTCTTGTTAAATAGTATACAATTTTCTTGCGGTGAATTTTTTGCCTCACAAATATTTTTTATATAAAGTATGAATGAAGATATATGAAATTATTAATCTATTTAATAATAATTTATTCTATATATTATACGCCAAATCAAATTTTTGATTTGGGCATAAATTATACTTCAATATAAATTTTTATTTTTAACATAAAAACGTTAATGTATTATAATTAGATTTAATGTTATTTTATGTACGGCTTTTACATTATTCAATACGTGTTTTATAATAATCTATAATATAATTTATATAATATATATATTATAGATTATTATAATAGATATATATATATATATATATATATATATTATATATATATAGATATAATATATATATATATATATATATATATAATATAATCTATAATATAATATAACAAATAAATATAAATATAATAAAACAATATTCTTAATACTTGTAAAATAAAATATTTTACATTTCGCAAACTCAAATCACATTTACTACAAATGCATTACTTCAAATTTAAATGTAATGTTAATTCAATAATTTTATAATTATGTTAATTTATTTTTATAAAAAAATTTTTTTTTTCAATAAACTGTAATAACGATAATAATAACGTTTTTTTGCGGTAAATTTTAAGACGAGATGAGAAATGTCCACAGTTCTTCAGGGAATCATAAAAATTTATCGTTCAAAGAAAGCGATTTTTACAAAATGTATTATCAATACCAGTAAGTAAGGCCAACGGAACACATTAAATATTTATGGCCCAATTGCTTCTAGACGTTATAATGTGATTATCATCCCCGCGATACTCCCTCATAAATATTCCAAGGCTTATTTAAATTCGAAGCCTTATTTAATGGGTGCAGGTTTATAACGTTGCCCAAATCGGGTATTCGATATTATGGATGGAGTTTTATATCAAGAGCATTACTTTTGCGAGATAACTCTTGACGATCTAGTGAATGGGATTTATGCAATGTCATTAATACACAGGTACCGACAGTGACGTGATATTATTATTTATTTATTATTTATATATGTATATATATATATATATATATTTCTAATTTTATCAACATAAATAATAATTACATTAAATGAAATGTATTTTAATATATAATTAAACTAGTTAACTTTGTTTACACCACTAAAATTTTAGTGGTGTAAACAAAGTTAACTAGTTTAATTATATTCATAATGAATAACCACAAAGTTATAGCAAAATACAACAGTATATGTATTTCAATAATTAAAAAAAAAAATTAATAACAAAATATACCATGTATATATGTAAATAATTCTTATGTATC
The DNA here is from genome assembly GCA_016648135.1 of Agrypnia vestita. Lineage (NCBI taxonomy): Eukaryota > Metazoa > Arthropoda > Insecta > Trichoptera > Phryganeidae > Agrypnia > Agrypnia vestita. The sequence continues at coordinate 188,281 of JADDOH010003640.1, read as the reverse complement.
AAATTATAACGCAAAATATGGCTTTACAATTAAAAATCAAATGTTATTATACAGTAAACTTAATAAATTATTTATGAATCATAAATGAAACACAAGAACAATACTACTTTTCTATTTCAATCTATTTATTTGAACTTAATTTGTCATAGCTTATATTGAAATTAATAGTGATTCGATTCCAAAAAATTGCTTTTTACCACCAAAAACAATATTTGAGAATAAAATTTCTGCAACAATATTTTAGTCTAAGATACTCTAAATTGAAAAAAAAACACCCTTGTTATTATATTTACTAAAAAGTAATAAATTTATTTTCACAGAAAAATGTCTGTTTCACTCTCCAAACAATATTGATAAAATTAAAGAATTTTGTTGTTCATGCAGGGAAAGCACCCATGCTGGAAAGTAGAGCAAAATTATTTGTCCAAAATTAATATTTAACCATTAACTGCATTTAAATATAAGCGTTGTTTTTTTTTTTAAAAATAATTTTTCATGTAATATTATTTTCTACTTTTAAGTTTTAATATTATCGAGTATACAAAATCACTTCGGTAGGAAAATAGCGCCATCTTTTGGTGAGCTCGTTTACTAATTTCCATATAATTTTTTTATTGATTAATTAATATGGATTAATCGATTACATAGTGAATCTGAATTTATTCACGTATTGTCATTGAGAATCGGGTGATTGGACATTAGGAAGCGGGTGAAATATCGATTATAAGATTCCATCCAGGTAAACAAGTGAAGCTAACACAAGCGTGGTAAAATAAACTCTGTTCCTCTAGCTTTGATCAAAAGCCTTGATCAAAAAAAAACCTCATAATTCTACTGCCAAAATAATACATCATCAAACTCAACATCAAACTTTCAGAATCTAACCTAATCTTATCTAACCCAACCTAGCCTTACCCAACATAGCCTAACCTAATCTACCCTAACCTAGACAGTAACCTAGTCCTTTAAAAGGTTTCCATTTATTTTTGTATTGATGATTACACAGACGAAAAATGTTTGTGTGCTTTTTAATATAATTAAGTCTTTTTTAGAAAAAAAAACGGAACTTCGTTAGTCTTAAATATCTTATATATTACTTAGTAGATATATTTTAGAATAATGAAAGAGATTTATCTAGTTAATCCATTGTTGACGACTTGCTATATCTTTAGCGCTTATAGGTGCTATAGCTTTTTACCGTATCATATATATATGTAATTGAAATTGAAGACGAAAAACTACTTCACAAATACAAATATGCTGCTTCCGTTTTAACACGGGAAATGCTTCCTGCATGCATCTATTATTCTTAAATAATTCTAGGATGAATGTTTTTTTTTTCTTTTACGTTCCCCTTATAATAATCACACTGCTTCTTTAACTCGGATTAATCGTTCTTTTTTTACCGACCTCCCTACCTTTAAAAAGGCTCCCCTAATACTGCGTAGTCTACTTACGGGGGTAGATTATCATTTAACATAAGTTCGCACACAAATATTATTCATTTAAATTATAAATGAAATCCTTAAGAACCTACAAAGGAATATAAATACGTCAGCGATACGTTGATTTAAAGCTACATATTTATCAAAAAATATCAATTCCTTCATTTATTGGGATTCATTACAGCGGCAACTGTCTTGAGAAAGAAAACAAATACATTTTTTCCCGGGGCGCTCTTGTGGCTAATTATTTCTCAACCATTTTTACCCGCAGATCTCACCGCTTTGTATCCTTTGTTAACCGACAACAAACAGACATTTTATTTATTTTATTTTTTTGAATATTTTCGAAAGAAAACCAATAATCTTAAATTTCTTGGCTAATGTTTTACTATCAGATACAACTTTTGTATTCGACATTTTGAATAAATACTTAGAAGATCTATGATTATTTTACTTTGTTTGTGTACGATGAATTTTATAATCTTAACACCACAAATAGGAAGACCAAACATGTCCCATGCCAAAAATTATCAGTTTCGAAGAAGGATAGAGACATTTAAAGTTACACACACAATAAAATTATGCTTCTTCTTCTTCCCCTTTACCTTAATAGAGTTGGAGGCATATTACCTACTCAGATAACTTGATTACTTAGGGCCACTGGTAATCCATTTTTCCCCTGGCAAAGTTTCATTTGCCTTTTCTATGTTCTCCCAGGTTATTTTATTCCTGAGTTTTCATGATCGAACGGCCTTCTTTCCTCTAGTATTGACTATAAAATCAAAAAAAATGTCGCCGAAATAATGACATTTGGACATACTCAAAATATTCTGAATGAGAACTGGTAAAAAAAAAGTTTAATAAAAATTGAAATAATATTTCTGGGGTATCCTAGTGTAATGATAGTAATTCGGATGAATTTCTTTAGACAGATAAAGTATATTGCTGAAAAACTCCAAATCAAACATAGATGTCTCATTAGCAACACCTGTGGTTATTCAAGGGGAATGAAAAAGCTTTGGAGCCGGCCGCGTTGAGGATACATTCAACTCACATGTGATACGTGGCGTATAATTTAAATAAAATGTATATACAACTTCCAAAAATTAGTAGACATGGTATTCTATCATGGGTGGAAAAGGCGAACATTGCACATGTGTAAAGTGATCACTTAATCCAACCGTACGATAGGTCGTTAGTCCTATGTACACCCAAAAGACTTCTATACCTACTCTCCCTTAAAAATACAGTTTCATCTCTGTGAGACATCTAAAATATACATTGACTGATATTTTGATTGTATAATTGTATATTATTTACGTTTCGAAACATATAAAATATTTATTCTTATTAATTATATTCTTGTAAATTTGTTATTATAATCAGCGAATTTCGATCTTGTATCAGCGCAAAACTTGAATATAAAAAGATACCAGGTTCTGTACATGTTGATTAACAAATAGGTAGTCAACGCAAGCCAGTTGAAAGCACTTTGTCTTCTATACAAATGCAGTCCTTTGCTTATGCCGTTAAGAATATCGTGTAACTGAACCATGATTTCAGTAAATAATTAAATTATATTCAGCAATATTTTTTTTTCAAAGAGAAAAATCTCTATTTTTAAACACCATGTGCAAAATTCTCTTTATAAAAGTTGATGCAAGGGGTTGAGAAAAATATTCTCTCAAATTCTTGCGTAATTGCAAGAAGCCAGTGAAGCGGATCATATATGCAAACTCGCTGACATGCAAAACATATTTTATACAACAGTTTTGAGGGGGTCTGTACACTTTGATATAGATAAGGGTTTTATGTTAACCTCATCTCAGAAACTCGGGACGTATATATCTCTTTTCCGGGAAACAGTTGCTGGAGAAAATACACATCTCCGTCTCCGTCTGGGGCTTATTGTTAAATCCATGGACCGTTTCGCGAGATACAAGCTGCTTGTCTGAAGCCTCGCTTTAATAATGTTGTAATCGGGGAAATGAAACAATCATATTTTCGGTGGATTTGTTTAACATAATATCCTTCATTGTTTCAATTTGGCTGTTTCTTTTGCCAGCGGGATTAAAGATAAACATTTCATTTAAGCAACGAAATTTAGATCACCGTATTTCCAGGTAAACCAAAACACGAATTTTTTTCTGTTTGATTATATTTATTTTTTTACCAAGAAAAGATTTGTGTTTCATAAGACTTTTTCATAAGTTTGATGTTTTTGTGTAATGTGTACGGCAAAAAAGATTAGTTTTTTGGTAGAGAACATGTTTTTCAAAATGATTATTTCTTTATAACTAAATATAGGGTGTTTTTAAGATGTCTAGGATTTAAAATGAAATAATATATAAATAAAAATCGTGGTTATTACCGTGGTATGTGCTTTTTTAGAATGATAATTTTATTATTAATATTATTAGTATTTAAAGCATTAACTTTGTAGTTAGACATCATAACAGATTGTTAGTTAACTTTGTAAAAACCACTACCAGATTTTAGGTCTACCGGTTTCGAGACATACCCGTCTCTTCGTCAGGACCAATGACGTCCCTGACGAAGAGACGGGTACGTCTCAAAACCGGTAGACCTAAAATCTGGTAGTGGTTTTTACAAAGTTATCTAATAAATCTGTGATAATTTTAAGCAGTAAGTGTTTAAATGTGATACCACCATTTTCCAAATAAATTTACACAATTTGCGAGTATTACATTATTCACGTATTTCACGTCTGGCTTATCTCTCTTAGTATCTCAGCAGTGTAGTGGCAAGTTTTTTTTTATTAAGAAACCATCGATCAAAATTACTGCAGCAAAATACGTCACAAAAACACTCCAGGCTTGTAATCTAATCGGGAATCGAAGCCAGGACTCCCGGTATGAGAAACCAGTGTTACGCCAACTGGACTACGGGGGACCGCCTATTCGTGGTGAAATAACAAACCAAACTGAGTATAAATCAGCTGTCAGATTCATCTGAGAGCTGAGTATAAATCAATTGTCAGATGAATTGGCTGTCGCTGGAAAACGTCTTGCCAATTCTAAAAAAAATCTAAAAAAAACTTATTTTTAAACACTATGCGTCGCCCATATAACCGAAATCATATTTAGGTAAATATTAATGGCTAAGAAAATAATATTTTCAATAAAATCAATACCATGTTCATTACCTCGATTTTGTGTGTTTTAATTCATTTCCAATATCTAAAAAAATACCCCTTATTATAGAAGTCGCTAATGGCAACAGTGAGGCTACGCTTTGTTACATAATTCTGATTTTATAAAAATGGGGGCTACAATTTGGGCTTGGATCTTATTTCAGAATATTAAATCTATTTTTAAAGTCAGTTTGTTTTCTTTATACATGACCCGCTTGCATATATACATATAATAAATAGGTACCTTGCCTACCTGAAAAAATACAAAACAAAAAAAATGATCACAGAACACTATTGATATTAACGACTCGTATTAAAAAAATGCTAAATTTATTGGTTATTAGATAAATTACTAAGGATGCCCAAATATTTGTTTAGTTTTTGTATATTCCGTTTTTATTTCTACCTTTAATATAATTTTATAACTATCTAAAAATTTACTTATATCGTAGTCATATTGATCCACCTTCTGATGCTTGCCCGTCAATTAGTTAGCCTTTTAATAGGTATAGTATCTGGTATTCAAGGCTATTTTGTACTATCCGCTAATATTTATTTCTTTAATATAAAATTATATAAGTGTTTAAAAAACATATATTCCAACCAGCCGTAATCGTCGGTAGTTTCGTTTTTTTTGTAAGAATAATAATATTAATGAAAGAATAACTTAAACATAAGATTTTAAAAAATATATAAAAGATCAGCTTCTTTTTGTTGTATTTGCGTGTATTTATAGATGGATAATATATTAATATCATTTATTTACGAATACAATAAACACAATATAAAACAAAAGAGAGAAGAGAAAAGCGTAGACAAAAAATTGTGTCGGAGCAGTGTTGCCCTGCTGCTCACCAATGTATCATATTGCGAGGTATATAACAAATTCAACAAATGTATTAAATTATGTATCGTGTTGCAAGGTATAACAAAAAAAAAACAAATAAGTAAAATTTATCTAACTACGATTAAATTGATATTTCTTCTTTTTTTGTATATTTTGTATGTGTTATTTTTCCAAGAGGTTAGATATTAAAACTCCTTGTTAATATTTTAAAAACGATCTTTTCACAGTTATTCTTCTACTTAAGATGCCAGCTAAGTAGCCGTTTCTGAGTTCATCCGAACTTAGAAATGTTCTCAAGTTTCCAAAACCTTTCAGAATCTTCTAGTAAGGGAGTCTAGTATATTTTTCGTTTACTGATAAAAGTATAACAATGTTGCGACCTAAAAATGTTTTCAACTCAACATAACAATGATCTTAAGAGCAAGTTGGTTCAATGGTTATTTTATATCAGATCTCTCCGCAGTCCCTTCCACCTCACTGCAGACGTCAAACACACGGCCAGATCATAAAACCCAACAAGCAACATTGTCGACGACACTTAAGCATCAGCGCCCCTATCAACAATACTACCCCACTGGAGGCACTCCGCGGGATAGCCAGACTCCACGGGGATACAGACACCGCAGGGATGCTTAAACGTGACTCCGATCATGATTGGAAGTAGGGTTACAGCCACCAGAATGCATCAGGTGAATTTCCGGGCGATTAGTTTTTATGTTTGAATATACTTTTATTTTTCACCTGTGTGAATAAAAACTAATTTTCATTTCCATCATAATATTTTATATTAATAATAATACGTTTTTAGGAGGAAAGTAAGACAACGTGTGAAATACTAGTAGGCAATGAATGTTTGGAACAAGTAGATGAGTTTGCGTACTTGGGAAGTATGTTTGATAGATGAAGGAATGTTGAGAAAGATATCGGGAAGAGAGTGACTGCGGGGAATAGGGTGAACGGTGCTTTGAATGCAATAATTTCTAATAGGAATATGTCTACCGAGGCAAAACTAGCGGTACGTAATAGAGTTATGGAAACTGACACTGACGTATGGAGGTGAAGCCTAGAGCTGGCAGAAGAGGAACGAAGATAGACTGAATGCAATGGAGATGAGATCCCTTAGACGTAGGTATGTGTGACAAATCCATTTATGATAGAGTAAAAAATGAAGATATTAGGAATGAATGTAGAGCTGATCATTACATAATTCATAGAATTAAAACAGGGTCGCTCAGGCGGTTTGGGCTTGTTGAGCGAATGAATGAGGAAATAATGGTAATAAGGAGGGTGACTGCGGAAGACGTGGCATGACCAGATTAACCAGATACTGGAAGATGGTCCCGTGAGAAGCCTCAACAACCGTCGAGCTTGCATGCGAAGATGTATGAATGTGGATAAGGCGAGAGTTGTATTTCAGGACAAAAGAGTATGGCGCTCTATTTTCTCTACCTATACCCACGGGGAAACGGCGTGATGGTAAGTAAGTATTTTTTAAAGTAATTAGTTTACATCTGAGTGTTCTGAGAAATTAAAATCGATTAATTAGCATCATCCCGCGATAGTTGGTCCCGGGAAGGAATGTTGTATTCCCAACGTTTCGGGCAGATCGTATTTCTCATCTTTAAATTTGTCACTGAAGTTTCTTTATACGATACGTGAAACACCGTCATTTAAAGCCGACAGTTCGGGGCAAAGTAAATTTAATTCGTATAATTATGTCACAATCTATGCCCTTTTGTATGGCTTCCCAGAATTCTGCCTATACGTGGAAGGTTTGGGGAATCATTCGGTTCTAATGAGTTTTTAATGGGTGTGTTAATGATATGTACTTTTGGGAAAAATTGAGTTTATCTTTCTTTTTAATATTTTAAGCAAAGTTTTGGGTAATCTAAAGCTCGCCTCTGTCGTTTAGCTGTTACGTCATTTGTGTAATTCAATTTTTTCTATAAAAATGCTCCGAAATCGATCTTATCACCTTCTGTCTGTCATGGCGTTCTGTGCTAGATAATGTGAGCTTTTTATTCTTTACATTCACAATGTGTTTGGCTATTCTGGCGGATATCTTCTCGTCTTATTTTAGTTCGTAAAATGTTACTTTGGTCGCAAGTGCCGCATGACATCTCATATAGAATCCCAAGGAATATATGAGATACTATGCAGCAGATATGTATTTAGATCATTAATTATTTTTGGTACTTAAATTTTTTTTAACATTTACGAAAGTGTTTTTTAATATTTAGGACAAGATAGTGATAGGGGTGCCTGTGCTATTATAGATAAATATCACCGTATGAATTTCGGTCATATTTTTTAATAATAAAGGCCTTATATACGGATTTTGCCAATAACATACAAAATTATATAATTGTCTGGCACTGTTGATTTACTGAATATAATAACCTAGGAAGATATGTACTTCCCATGTGTTCAAATATATTTCCTTGTACTCTCGTTTACAATTTACTGGAAAGAAATAAAAGAATAACATTATTTTACATATATATAGTTTTTTTTATTATTATTATTTTTTATTTTTTATTTATTTCGTTAAAATTTATTTATACATATAAATGAAGGTAGTTGCTTCACTAAAAATTCTTTGTTTGCAAAAACTTACTTGGCACTTAGTACTTTATCGAGATAGCTAGGAAATATGTATTACTCTCAATTTCAATTTTTTATAGGTTCACTCACAATTCATTGAATTCCATGGTAGCATAACCCCTGCCTTCATCTAATCAAAATATCATGCTTGAATCAGAGATTAAATATGCAATATATGAACCTGCATCGCCATAAAGTTCACTTCTGAAATATTTATTTTTAATTAAAGCATAATTCTAAGCCTATTCAGGTAAATTTAATGAATCTTCTGTGGTCATTATAGGAGGTCTGTGTAAGTATTAAAACTCCTGAGCCATAAAATAGGAACATATCTATCCCGGTCTCGTGTACGGGTACGAAAGTTTAGAGAAGCGCTGATCAATGGATGTCGTCTATTGAAAATGTATGTTACGATACATTGTGACAAGTTTCAAAGTTTTGTCGGAACGAATATAATATATTACACCTGCAGAAGTTCAATACGTACTACAATAAATTTCACGATTGTCGTAAATAAGGATACCTACTCCAAGCGTCTGTACTACGTTCAAATCCATATTATCACACAATATTTTACCTGAACTTTTTAATAAATAAAAAAATTTCTATCCTTCTTTTAATTAAAAGGACATAATGAATTATTCAAAATCAGTATTTTTTTTTTAAAGAATTTATGTATAGATTTTTTTTTTCAATTCACGTATTAAATCCCCAGTAATAATAATTTAGAATGACCGTCTGTGACCGTTACTTGAATCAAAAAGTTGGTCTAATTTTGTTTTAAAAATAAGTATAACAGCTGATAGATTATTTTTATATAATTTGAGAATATTATTCCGTTTAAGAAAAAAGTGCTCATAAAAGTTAACATTTTAGATTTATTTTCCAATACACTTTTTTGTAAAAAATAATTTAATACTTAATGTAAAGTTGAAATTCAAAAACAAAATGTACGTCATTATTGACAGTAGCTAGTTTAACAATTTTTCGATTATTATGATTATACTTAATTTATAAAATTGAATTATTTTGTACTCGCGAGCTCGTTGAGGCTGGTAAGGCGTGCATATCTAAAGTTGGCACATAAATATGGAGACCGCGCAATCCAGTATTTCACAGCCTCCCTCTCCCCCGCAGCGGGGTGTCTGCCTATTTTCACCGCGTAGTTACCTTTCTACTACTTTTGGTTAGGTTCCCACCACTTACAAAATTGGGATTATGGGTAGGCTCTTCCCTATTCCCTTTCATTAGGCACCTGACTCACAACGTGCTTATATTCATCTAATATAATATGGTTTGCTGTGGGCATGGTTACCGACATATTTTACCAAAAGAAAGTTTAGCGTATTCGTAGTCTGGCAGTCAGTTTGCATTTAATATTAATGTGGAAATCACAATATGGCGTCCGGAATTATTTTTTGACAGTTAATTGGATATTTCAAAGCTTCATATATCGTGATAGAAATAAAATAATACGAACTGAAAATAATCACATTTACCTTGATATTTCAGATAAAAGCTGTGCAAACTTGGAGTGCACAATTCGAAAGTTTCCACTTCATAGTTAAGAAAACAAATCATTGCGTATTTGCATGAGACTGTTTCAAAAATAAATTCTATATTACTGAAATTATAATTACTGAATTACTGAAATTATAATAATATTTGAAATAAATTAGTAATTAATAAAAATAATATTACAATTTCAGTAATTTCAACGAAACTAAATTTGAGTTTATATTATAAATTTTACAGCTTGTTGCTTACAGCAACAAAATGTTGAAGCTAATTACATCACAAAAATACCCAAGCTCAAGTAAACCATATTTTTGAGATTTATTCAAGCCTGTTCATTAGAATTTATTGTGACTACATAGAATCCGGAACCCTCGGTATGAAAGGTCAGTCTTATGCTCACCGATCTACTAGGGCGTGCATCCCTAAGCACGACACTGGCTATTATTACTATTACACATAGCGTAATGGACAATGTTGACATTTTTCTTATGAGTTTGTTTTTACTTAAACCATCTTCTTTTTTTATCTTTCCGCATGTCTTGATTTCTTTTTATTTTTACCACATTTTATTTTATTTCTTGTTGTGTATTAAGAAATGGTTGAAATATTAAATTTCTAAAAGTGATGTCATGTCATCAAAGACTAAAAATTGCCTTATTTTTTAATTTTTGTTAGAAATAAGTCAAATTCAATAAACATTGATGAGATATATATAAATTCTCTTTCATCAAAACCGACTTATTAAAATTATAACTCCAACGGAATCCACATTCCTAAAATTTTCTCTGAGTTTTGACCATGAAATACAGAAGTCTCCTAAAATCCATACCTATGAAAGTTTTTTCAAAGGACGTGACTTTGGAAGGCAAATGAAAAAACTAGAAATTAATTTAGTTTACAATACGGATGTCGCACTATTGTCGTCACAAACTAAATTCCTGCGCTCGCGCCACGTTCAAAAATTCATTCGAAAGGTTTATTCTAGAGGTAACGAAAAATATGTGGAACATTCTAGACTATTCCACGTAGTCTTTTACTAAGGCGATGGAATGTTATAGGATTTTCTAGAGAGCGAAGTCATGTCACCCCGGATTGCGTACGCAAGGCCTAAAACGCACTAGTGGCTAACCGTGGTGTGGCGTGCCGTTGCGGCAGGCTGCACTTGGATTTTTACATGATTTAACCGCATGACATCGACGCACTCACTGAATTGCGGCCAGTCGTCAACCGCTCCGGTTGTCTTGGGACTGCGGCAGGTCACACCGGTTGAATTATGCGGCGCGCCGCACCCCCTCTACGCACTTGGTGCGGTTAGCCGCAATCGCCGCTCGCGTCCCGTCCCACTCAGTAGTTAGACACCGTATGCAGGGCGCGCGTGTGTTAAAATATAGTCTTAATAATAATTCTTCATACGATTTTACTGTCGTCCTAGTGCATATAACTTTATTTGGTTTCAATTCAAATTTCTTTGGTACTGAAATAAAAATAATAAACTCTTTGCTATCATGTAGAGAGTGTATCCAAAATCTATGTTTACGATTTCTACAATAATATAAATAAATAATTGCAGCAACTTCTTCGACGTCCATCATGTCCAATATTTCTAGAAGCACTGACGATTGCGGCGGACTGCAATAGAACCGAAACGATACGGTTAGCCGAAATACGGCAAACCGTATATACTGCGGCCTGCCGCCATAGCACGCCGCACCATGGCCAGCAGCTAGCGCGTTTTAGCCCTAACACTTTGCGGTCACGGTTGGCCGACCGCCATCGCGTGACACCGTTATTTATTTCCAACACTCAGTAGCAACATAGTCTCGCTACAGTATAAAAAAAATAATGCCCATTGTTAAACGTTCTATTTTTTGTTTCATTTTTATATTTTATCAAATGTATTTTCACCATTTTTAAAACAATTTGTGTTCTGTATGAGGGATGAACACTAAATTACGTATTCTTGTGGAAACATAACTGTGGATAGTAGATATATTTATATTTTATGAGTATTTTTTGTAACCTATAATCTACCAAAATAAAATAAACTGAATATCGCAAATTTAGTAATCTTCATATAGGCAACAGTTACGTTTTATTATGCACCCATCCTTACTGGGTGTGCAAACACATACATGTTCCTATATATATATATGCCCCGCGAGAATGTGCAGAGACCTGCCTACAAGAAAGTTGAAGGTGGTGGCCCCGCTATTTACCGGCGGGAATGTATTCCGATCTCGGCTTCTGCGGGAGCCGGAATATTGGCGCAGTGGAATTCGATTTAGTGTGGAAAAGAAGAAGTTTTGGTTCGTAGAACTGGTCGTATATAGTACGTAGATTTACGTGAAGATTATCCACGAGGAGGGTGGCAACTGTACACATCACATACATAAATTACGAATATTTCGTAATCTCCCCAATAATATATTCAAATCTCTGTGATTTGTGGTGTGCTCGCTTAAATTGTTACCTTCTGCTGCTTCGGCCGATACAATTTATTTGTGGGATCGTTACCATATTTATGTTAACTGATGTTTGTGAATATATGATTTAACCTTTAAGTGCTGAAATCAATTTTTTGTAACACTAATACTGACGTACGGTCTCACAGGCCCGCAATGTTAACATACATTCTAAGCTTAAATACACTAACTGTGTTAATATTTTAAATACAAATTTGAAGACTAACGTTTTGTCATGATAAAAAAAGTCAAACTGAAACTACAAAGTATTTTTTTATATATTTATCTTCATTAATAAATCGGAATTCTTTTTGTAGGAAAAATTTTAAGTGAGATCATGTATCAGACCTAAATCAAAATGAATTCTATCCAAATCAACAGAAATTATACTTTTTCTTGAAGCTTGAATGAAAACAAGCAAACATAAAAACAAACTTAAAAAATATTCACTCGTAACGAAAAAAAGTCGGAAGGCTCAAAGTTTCTTAAAATTTAGGCACAATCTGGGCAGATGCAAAAGCGTATTGAAGGCAAACATGTGTTTTGCAAGAATTGCACTTGTAAGTAGATTCACGATTAAGTTTTTGTGGATACAACTTGCAGTTCTTCCGCGCGGCCGATACTGTGATACCGTACGTCAGTACTTAAAGGTTAAAAACGATATGCAATTATATTGTCACGGGATCATGGCTGTGGTATGCAATGAAACACTTAAAATTAATCAATTAATTACATACGATCGAATAAAATTAATTACGTACGAATTTAATCGGGGCACTATTTTTAAATTCACTCAATGTTTCTAGAATATTTCACACACTAATTCGCTAAAATCTTCGCTGCACTTTTAATGACTCCTAAATAACTTGTCTCTCATTTATTGATGCACGTTACTTAAATCGCTCAGATTTGCACCAGAAAACTTCTCGTTAATCGGTAGGTACTTTAATGATTTAATATCGCTGGAATCACACACGCCAAATAATTTCGCTTTTTTAAGATGATAGCCCCCTGTCAATTCTGACATACACCTGTCTCTTTTTATAGGTAATGTTACTTTCTCGATATTCCCGAATCCGGTGAACCGTTCGAGAGATTTCGATAGTTCGTAATTCCTTCTGATTCTAACATGTCGTTACAATATTATTTCAAAATGCAATGTATTATTAGAGATCCCAGAGTGCGCGAGAACTGATCTTTATATTGTAAATAATCTAATCGTAGATCTCCAAAATAAAACTAACATAGGTATATCAAAATTTGGATGCTTTATTAAAAGAAAACGATATGTAAATTATGAAATGTATATTATTAAAGAACATTTTTATAATTTTATGCTAAGCATTTTATTTTCATTATTTTATGTTTCAATGTATTCCTAAACTCTTTCGCTATCCGCTTTCACGTATGTATTGCATTAATCATAAAATTTTGCATAACAAAATGTTCGGACTTTCCCTGTAACATTTCATTTCTATTAAATATTCATATTCATTGACAATAAATTGTAGGTCGTTGCTTACCCCCATTGTAACTGATACATGTGATGACAATTTTTTAATAGGTCTGTACGAGTACATTCATTGTGTATGATCTACCATTATATTATGATATAAAATATAACAAATTTAAAAAAAGTGGGCGCTATATATATATTGCATGCAAGGGATGTCCAACTCACTTTCTCTGCTGTCTACTAATGGTACTACTACCGTTAGTACCATTACATAAATACATGACCACATGCCACCAAAAAGTATTAAAATACATAATATAATACACTCCCAAAAATATTACTTTAATTTTACATTGCTCAATGGGATGGATTACATAAAACGTTTAAATCATTACGTATGAAGTTGAAAAAAAAACTAACCCATAAAAAACGAGTTTTTTTTATACTTCCTTTCTCATTTACTAGTTGAAACAGGTTTGGCGCTTACCCCACGCGTTGGGCTCGAGTTGGGCGATACTACGAAACGGAGTAATAAAAAATTTCGAAAAAAAAAATTATATTATAGTTTTTAATTTTTTTAATGAAAATTTGTTAGATAATTTTTACTGTCGCCACGAGTCTGCTTTGAGAGCTATAGATTAAGGTTTATAAAATAAAAAATATTTTCAAAAATATATACACCTATAACATCATTTTATGGTACTATTACATAGTTCCTTTTAGATGATATTATAACGTTCTTTAACGATAGTTATCCGGCTGAAGTACAGAATCGCATTCAATCTGGGATAAAGTTATCCTTCAAAAAGCCCGAGAAAGCCTGCAAGTGCATTTTAATAGTGCCCAACTGCTAAATGCTTAAATTGAAATCCTCTTTCATTTTTACACTTAGACCGCTCCCGCTGTTGTATTTATAAATGAATCATACGATCTGAAAATAACAATACCAAATTTTCCAAAAATATGTTATTTTTATTACATATTATAACTAAAATATTATAATACATATAAAATATTATAATACAATAAACATATTATAACTAAAACTTTCTCAAAACTATCAATATATAATTAATTATCCGTGATTATCACGAACAAAACCAATATATTTTATGATTTTTTTTTTACTTATCTATATGTTTTAAAGCATTACGAATGCAATATTCATTCATGCTGTACGGCCTAATTTTATTATAAAACAGACGCACTCCATGACTCCATATTATCGGCCGTAGCTGGGTAGTCTAAGACGCCGGGATCAGAATTATCTTGATCTTATGTGCTGGGCGCCATTTTATTTAGCCTTATTTTTTTCATTTAAAATAAATATATTTTTTAAATAAATCTACATCGTTATGAGAATCTTAAATAATAAGAACTTAAGTAATCAAGAATTGTACAGGACACGTTTTATAATAAACTGATAATCATTAGAAATGTGGAGAGATTGGACGACCATTCTTAAGGATTCGTGAAGCATCCAGATTATTGGGTCGGAACGCAGCGGTATCGTGCTGAACACATAGTTGTTTGGACAAGCGATGTGAGATTCTAGAAATTGTGACAATAGATAAGAAGGGTCCATTGCGATCAGCAACAAAAAATAGAAAAGTGCCTACCTACGTATTTGTGAAATAATCTGTGCAATAATAAAAATGACGAGTAAGAATTTGCAAAAATTTGAATTTGAGGATTAAAGAACGTTAAAAAAAAGACTATTAAAGAATTAAAGTATTAAAGAACGGGCTACAAGTGATATTGGTTAATAAATAAAACTTTAATGAATTTCAAGTATTTCATTTACCTTATTCAGTCACTATCCCTTAGCAACATTTGTATATTATGATCTAATATATTAAAATACACGGAGTTCCATGCAGGAAATTACCAGAAAACAACTGTTTAAAAATTTGAAAGTAAATTTGTATTTATGAATTCAATTGAGTTGAACTTAATTTATTTTTTATTTATTTCTAGAAAGTATTTTCTTATCCTAGCGTTCTCTTATATACATATACTGTTCCCTGAAAGTAGGTCAAAACTCATCAGTTAAGTTTGTAAATAATTGTGGTACCCGCTCGACTACAAAGCCGGCTATTATAATCTTCTGTATACAAAATCTAAGCATTTCCTTTATTAATATCATAATTTAAGCCTTGCACCCTCCATACGCAGAACCTCGTGTACACACAACCCTTTGCACAAAGGCTATAAAACTAACATTAAATAATAGTTGGAATCCGCCGTGATTAATTCCACTAGGGTCGTGTAAGTCTCGCAGCTTGGATAAGCATCGATTCCGGACCTGAGTAAAGAGGCTTCTTTGGTTAAAATCGTTTCACCTGCTTATCTACCAGGAATATTCTAAATATTTTAGTTGTACGCACTAGCCGAAAGGATACAAAATTCACACTGATTTGAAAATTCATTACTTTTACGTAGAGTGTAAATTCACAAGGCTTTCTTTACAAATTATTCAATTTAAATATTATAATTTGACAGTGATTTTGATAATAAATGAATAAATAAGGCATAATCAATGTTTGTGAATGGGAATTAATAATTCTTTATTTTTTCGGCTTTATACATTGAAAAAATGATTAAATAATAATGTAGATTGTTATTGATAAAAAAAATATATAAATATAATTCAAATTTTTTTATATAATCCAATTACAATAATTTTAATAATATAATCGTCAGCATTTCAGAAGAAAAATTATTAAACAAAAAACCTTATATTTTATTAACAATACATATTCGTTCAAATAAATCCTAAAGGCATGTTTAAAATAATGTCCGTTGCATAAAATTTGAATTAAAAAAATTCTTCAAAATAATAGTGGGCTTCTTTTCGTGTCATATTTTATCATTCTCGATAGATATAATTCAATATTTTACCGGAATTCCACGAGGGATAGTATTTTTAGGGAGCACATTTTTATGGCAGTAAAATATCTGGAAAATATTTTTTAATTTTATACAAAACGAAACTTTTCAACCGGAGACACAGAATGTGTAGTTGGGAGCCTTCATTCGGTCAAAAACTGAAGCCTTAACGAATTTTTCCATCGACTATTTAATGCAATTTTCACGTATTTTTCCAGAGATCCCGGAGCTTAAAAGCTTTCGCGTTTAAAAAAACTCTCATGGCTTTTAATAAGGCTTCAATAGGGGGCTTTCAGCCAGTGAGTGAGCGCTCGAGCCCCGCCTTTGTTTGCCCCTAATCACCCACACAGGTGTGTGAGGCTGGAACCTGAAAACCTGACAATAGCCTTTTTTCTCATGGCCTATTATTTAGCTTTGCCTCGCCATTATTTGCCTTTACCTCGGCTATTAAGAGGCGAAACGGTTTCGGTAAACAATCGGCGAGGCTAAAGGGATCGAGGTGAAATCCTGAAAAATTGTCATTACTGTTAATTTAAAATAATTTCGGGATGAGGTCATTGCAGCAACGACCCATTTGGGATTTAACGGTAAGCACCGGTTAAGCAGTCTCCTCAGCTTAC
Source organism: Agrypnia vestita (assembly GCA_016648135.1). NCBI lineage: Eukaryota > Metazoa > Arthropoda > Insecta > Trichoptera > Phryganeidae > Agrypnia > Agrypnia vestita. The sequence goes on along the minus strand of JADDOH010003640.1, from coordinate 171,286 downwards.
ACGTTAATTGTATTAACAGTTGCAAAATAAAGTTAAAGTATTTTTTTATATTAACTGCAAGATATAATAATAAGAATTATTTCCCTCGTGTCTTATTAAAAATTCTATTAATGAATAGCAATGTTTACGAGCGCTTTTCATGGAAATTTTGTGCCCAAAATTTATCATCAAAAGAGATATCTTAAATTATGCAGGCTCGTGGCAAAGCGGCCGCAGTGCGATAGAAATAGAAGTTACGCCTTGTAACAAGAAGTTGAATCAAAGAAACCACCAACCGTTTGCGGTCAGTGCACAAAGAAGACATTTCAACCGGATGGAATAAAAAAAGTGCACCGGCCTAACGAGCTATTCGGAGAGAATTTCGTTTAACCAGGAAGCGAATATAAATTGCGAGGCTTTCGTGAAAGACTTTTGTATCCATCACTTTGTTCCGTTTACGTCATGTTTTTTTTATAGGCACACGAATCCCACCACACAAGCTTGCTTCAGGTGTTGCAGAAATACTTTTCATAATTATCACATCATGAAAATGCTTCTAGACTTGTTAAAGAATTTTAAAATTTAAAAAAAATGAGTGAATTAAGGAGAAGGAGTTTGACTACCTCGTAAAAAGGGAACTATTTATATGAAGGTCTGCGATGTTCAGACGATAAGTAAAATAATATATGATAAGAAATATTATATAAATAAACCCGTTTCCAACAAAATTATTTTTATAATTTTTCGACGAATTGCTTGCCCGTGTACAATTATAAGCTCGAATTATATACTCGAGCTAAGAATCATATTTCGTTTGAAAATGAAATTTTATTGGCATTAAGTGATTTATTATGTACATAGAAACTAGACTGTTGTATATATAATTGCTGTAATATGACATGCACACATGAACAACACTGTGATTGATATATATATACATATATATATATTATATATATATGTATATATATCAATCACAGTGTTTTTCATGTGGCATGTCAAAATTACCACACATATATATATATATATATATATATATATATATATATATATATGGTATATTATCATCACAGTGTTGTTCATGTGTGCATGTCATATTACCACCACATATATTATATATAGATAGATCTATTATATATATATAACATAGATAAAATATTAATGAAGTTATATAATCAGGTTCAACATTTTTTAAAGCTCTTTACTGTATACCTAAAACCATAACTAAAAAAAACATGCACGACGATTTGACTTGACGATTTCTATAAAAAGTTGATATACATTTGCGTATCATTTTTATTCTTTATAAATTTAAAAATGAATTGTAGAAAGCTCTAATTTGGATAATATATATTTCAAATAGTACATAAACCGTATTTTGTAGTGACTTCACTCAATCGCCGCTTTATATGGTTGTCGTTTCAACGATAATGACAAGCAATAATTGCATAAATGCATTAAGATGCAATTGTTTTGGGGTATTATTTGGCAGAAAAAAGTGAGTGCTACAAAACAAAACTTGTGAGGCCGGCGCGATGCCTAGCACGAGAGCACAATAAAATTCAACTCCTCTGTAGTGGTAATACCGTAAGTAAGTTGACAAGATTTCTAAAAAAAGGAATTTTAATTGTTATTGAAAACAAAATTACTTTTAATATCAATGATTCAAAGAATGGATTGGATCTAATGAATTGTTTTGAATGCAATAATGGTAAAAATTATTTTTTATATAAAGGAAAACAGGGAATATATAATTGGAACGTTATTATTATGTACGTATCCGATTTATCTTTAATCTCAGAAAATTCGATCACATCTCATATATCCGCAATCAATTGTTGTTGGTAGCTTGTTGGTCTTGTGGTTAGGACACTGGCCTCGTGATCCAAAGGTTGCGGGTTCGAACCTCACTCCCGACTAGCAAGTTAGTCCTATTTTCATAGCACAAGCGCTTAGCTTAGTTTGAAAATAGTAAGAATATTGATGTGACACGTATTCCGTGTTCACATCTCTATTTTTTTAAAAAAAAAAAATAATAAAAAAAAAAAAAAAAAAAAAAAATTGGCCTGCAATCTGCCAACCTTTCTATAACGTCCATGCTTTATCAATCCTTTTCTACCTTCATTCACCTCAGTACCTGAAATTTTAATACAACTTTCTATCTAATCGTGGTTCTCCACTCAGTTCAGCTGACAGTACTTCACTATCTATCTCCATTCATAACACCGAATTCTTCAGCTCCCCATTCAAGGTTCACTTGCACACACACAAAAATCGACTAGGCTGTGGATACTGTGGAATCAACTGTGCACAGATATTACGCCATCACACCATAACTATAATCAAAAGCTGACGAAAAAATTTTACCTTTCTTATCCCCATTCATTTCCTATTCGTCTCGTTATAAATGTGTTTCAATTATTCTACTAAATTGTGTGGTTGATTGAAAGAAATTGCCAATTAGCAATAAATCCGCCACTGTGTCAATATGTATTGAAAAAGTGAATAAATAAAAAAAAAACTTAACAAAAAAAAACAATCAAAAGATCCATGAACTCGCATGTAAACAGAATGTGACAGCTCACAAGAATTCAATATGGCTTCGTTAGTTCTGGTATCGTATTTCTGTTACATGTTCCGCTGCTACATGTTCCGCTGCTACATATTCCGCTACGAATACATGCTGCGTGCGCAATTTCAATTCGTTACAATAAAAATGTACACTAAATGCGCCAAAAGATGAATATCTTGAATAAATAAATAAAATGACAATTCATTAATTCATATCTATACTTGACCCACAAAGTCTTTGAGGGGGAATAAATGACACACATTCTTATTCTGACAATATCTTTCACATGATCCAATCTCACGTTTCTTATTAATGGGCAATGCTATTAATTTGCAGTGCGATAAAATAACAATAATTTTCCATAAACTCAAACTCAGTTGAGTTACTATTACATCCTTTCTTTTAACTCGTGGCGTCTGCTTGCTTGTTTCCTTGACGAAAAAACTTTGAATAGATTTTTAACCATTTTCCCGTGATCCAGTCGAGCTGAAACTTTGCAAGCAGACTCGTGGCGACGATCAAGAAGATCTTTCAAATTTTAGTTAAATAATAATAATAATTATAGTATAATTTTGGAGTTTTCAAATTTTTAATGGTTTTTTTAAATTGGAATCATTACAAAAGCTATGGATCGATAACGTCACGGAATATCTAAAATTTGAATTGCTCCGTCAGTAGGTATAATAGGTACTTCACTACGAATTTCGAAAATTTATAACAACTGGTTCACAGATGACAGCACATTTCGGCTTTTTGGGAAGAAATCAAATAACACAGAGATATTTTAAGAGATTTCTGATAGGTACAGATATTTGTCAAGACTTGTTTCATTTTCAGTCAATCAATTATTTAATTACATGATGGTAAACTTAATTTACAAAAAAAGGGAGTAAAATAAAAACTTGGTTTTTATGGGTTAGTTTTTATTTTATTAATAATATCATTCTGAGAGGTGCAGTCTGCCTCAACATCAGACGATATCAAATCTATTTATAGTTATACAACAAATTTCCAAAAATCCGACCCACTTTACCTTGCCTAGACCAATATTGCATACATTTCCAGTGTTTAGGGTTTGCGCAAAAACCTCCCACTCCTCATACCTCTTAACTACTTACTGGTAGTTCTGATTAAAATTCAAAATATGTGGCCTTTCCTTCACAATTTAAATTACCTTAAAACTAGTATTAAATTATTTTCTCCAAATGATTAAAATATAAGTTTTATACACTCTTACTCTGTATAAGAGTAAGAATGTATAAAACTTACACTCTTACTCTTACACAGAGTATGAGTGTAAGTTTTATAAACCGATATAAAAATATGTATATAGAGGTATCATTATAAGCGGCGACATCTACGTATACAATGTCATGGGAATTACAAATTTAGGACCATTTATTGCTATACCATAATTGCTTCAAGTATACAAAATAAGACAGATATTGAACAAATATACAACTTTTAGAATTTTTATAATGTACCTATAGATGTTCTTAGGGTGGAATTGGTGAACGTTGCATTATGGGAAGCGATCACGTAAGCCAGCTAACACAGGTCACTAGCTTTGTGGCTATCATTTAAAGACTTCCATACATGTTTTCTACACAAAAAACTTCGTCTCTGTAAGACTTATATAATTTATCTTAATTAATGATTATCCCTCTGCTGACAAAATCCAGTAATTTTGTTTAAGAAACTACATATGTAATATACAAATATTGTCTAAAATAATATAAATGATTTTTTTCAAATGATTAAAAATGATACGTAAATTAAACGTGTAAGTTTTGTAAACCTCTAAAAATATGCTAAATTTAATTTTAAATATGTGTATGTATATGTACGTAGCTAATAGTGTTTGCTTGTATATGTACGGTGTGAGTAGGTACTTCAATAGTCTTTATTTTGTCATGGGGCTCGCTATACTAAAAGTATTTTTGGGCCATGGTATGGAATGAAAAGTTATGTGACAGCAAGGTCCGGTGGACACAGAATATGCTCCCCTCACGCTACTGCCCCCGCCTCGAATAAATTTACAATTCTCAAAAATAAAACTTTAAAACCAACTAAAAAAATTTGAAACGTTACCTGAAATTTATGAGATACCACTTGAATCTGATTTTCCGGTCACGATTATTTTATGCTACCGTTATTAGAGGCTTTGCCACGAATGAAAACGTGCCTTTGACGGTAAAAATATGTAAAATACTTGGAATTTGTTTGTTTATTTTGCGCGAATATATTTTGAGATATAGTGATTCGAGTAGAGGTTTTATTTCTACCGACTTGTTGCAAGGACAAAACATTTTAATTATAAAACCAAATTATTTAATTAATTAGTTAGAAAGACATGCAAATCAAAACCACAAAAAAATATTTGACTGCTATTTCTAACCACGGATCTCCTCCTATCGGCGTTATCCAATTACGCTATAGCGGCCTCTTAGATTTCCGTGAATATGTCGACCTTATCTGTAAGTCTCATTTATTAATTGATTAACATATAAGCATTATTCATTTTTTAGATATCCACTTTTTCTAGTAAGGTAGGCACAAATTACGTTGTGTAACTGCCGCTAGGGGACGCCATAATTAACCGTTTTAATTCATTTTTATTTTTTGACACATTTGATACAAAAAATTCTGTACTTTAAAATGTGTAACAATTAATATTAAAATCAAAATTTTATGTATCAAATACATGTCATAAAATATATATATGGAAAAAAAATACCACCGGCATACAAACCCGAAACTCCTACAATAATACTTTTATAAGAGATATAGTTGTTCTGTAAACCTATCATTTTTATGGATCTTATTTGTTCCAAATATCACGGAATAATATTTTCATTTGCTACTTCACAATAAAATTTTCACATTTTATTATAAAAAAACGGCCCTCGTAGCTCAGTGAGCAAGACTCTATCTTTTCATATTTGGATTCAATTCCCGGTGAGGTCATACTTAATCTTTGTGATTTATTCAAGGCAGGGTGTTTTGTGATATATTTTGCTTCTGTAATTGGGCCCCGTGGCCTGTTAAAAAGTAAAATTAAAAAAATTAAAAATAAATAGCAATCTTACTAATATGAGAAACACGATAATTGTGAGGTTACGTTTGCGACATCTTCTGTAATTGGTTTGCAGTTGTGTCAGACCCAACCGCCTGGATAAGAAGGCACCAGAGAAAACAATCGCTTTTCTAAAGGCATTATAGACATCGGACACCGCAAAGAAAGATATTTACTTTGAGAGAGATATGTGAAAATATACAAATCTCCATATTTGTGTACGACGAACACTGAACACTGACGTATAACTACGTCTGTTTTATTATTTTTTATTCTCGTCTATTAAGTTTTGGGATAACAATCTTACGATCCTAAATTGCCACTTTCCGAATACGGCCTACCTAGGTATATTTTTCATATGGGAACTTAGATATGGAAGTATTTTATATATAAAAATATAGCTTTGTCTCTATAAGACATCTAGAGACTGTGTCTTGATTAAAGATGTCCACCTAGGGATAAAATCCAGTATTGTATTCTTGAAAAATTCGGAAATTTGTTCAAAATATTCTGAGAGTAATATCAGTTTTATTATATCCATTATAAAGATCGAATATCTGTAATTTTCGATCTTTTAAATGGATAAAATAAAACTATGTTAATAGTTTATTATAGTATATTTATTTATTATAAAAATCTAATATCTCTAATAATAATGCATTTATCGGGAAATTACAGCTACGGTGGCTGGGACATATATTGCGGATGCCGGCAGACAGACTGCCAAAGCGGATATTCCAGGCAAGACCAGAAGACAGAAGACCAAGGGGCCATCCTAGGAGGAGCTGGCGAAGACAGTTGGAGGACTGCTGCGAAGCGAGGTTGCAACCAAATTGGGCTGACGTGGAGAGCGAAGCCCAAGATAGGAAGAGTTGGAACGTATTATGCGGTGCAGGGACCCCAACCCAATAGGATAAGAGGTAGAAGAAGAAGAATATATGTAATATTTTCTTTTATCATTTTACCAACAAGAGAATTACAAAATAAAAATTACAAAAATAAACAACAAATATGCATAATAGAAAACTTTGATTTGCAGAGTCCGTACAGAGAAATCGTGTGACCACTAATGAATGCACAAATAAAAAGAGACCGTCTCGAATGAATTCCTTATTTTGGCGGCCGCCTCGCTATGTGTGGCCAACCTCTAAATTCAAAATCAGCTTATCTGTAAAAATAAAACAATTTATGCAGCCACCCAGTACTTTTTCACCCTGGAGCGGAAATTAAGGTAGAGAACCGCGGGGCTAACTTTTGTGTTTCTTTGTGTGGGTTTAAAATCGCATGACAATAATGCCTTAAAATCAGTGCCTTTCTTTGTTTTATTTATACGTATGTTTTCTTTTCACACAATTTAGTATGTAAATTGAAGAAATAAAGCAAATGAAGCAATTTCTATGAGCTCTGGATTCTAGTGAATAATGAAATAAACGCTACACGAAAGGCTGCGAATTCATTGTTTTGTCGATTTATCTTAACTTTCTTCTGACCATCGTGACTATTATCAACGTTATTTTTAAAAAATCATTGTTAAATTTGTTTTAATGAATAAAGAATTATAGCAGGCACATAGCTGAATGCAACTTAAGTCAAGAAAATAATAACTTTATTGTTAACGAAGAGTTACAAGAAAGTGTGCTTTATGACAAATTCTTATAAATTATCGGATAAACATAAAGTAAAATTATTTTCAATTAATATTTTTCAATAATCCTGTGGGAAGACCATTTATGTTTCCATATAAACTAAATTAAAAACTTATTAATATTATTATTTTATGAAAATATACCTGATCTGCCATTGCCTTGGTACTAAAAAGGACCACAGATTTTTGAAATGAATTATCTCTGTCATCAGTTTCATTAAAATACATTCTATTTATTGCGCTGTAAGTTAAATTTTTGTGATGACCACCTGAACCTGAAACTTCGGCAAAAAATGGTCAGGTGCTAGCTATGTTTGGTCCGTTTTTTTGTAAGGGGTTGAATCATGGACCCTCAAATTAGCTTAAGTAACTTGTTAGTCTTATGGTTAGAACTCTCGCCGCGATCCAAAGGTCGCGGATTCCAACTTCACTCCAGACCAGCAAGTTAGTCCTATTTTCACAGCATAAGCGTTTATCTTAGTTTAAAAATAGTAAGAATATTGATGTGACACGTATTCCGTGTCCGCATCTCTATTTAAAAAAAAAGGCAATAGTACCTATCTAGATTATTTAACGGTACTCTATTTATTAATAGTTGAATAGATCATCAGAGATGTGAAACATAAAGAGATATTCTTATAAATTTGGATTGATAACTTTTGGTACATATTTATGTATGTAAGGTTTTTTTAAGTTATTTAACATTATTAAACTGACGAACAAAATTATAGATTATATATTTATTTTTTATTTTTTTTGTTTGTAATAAAATATAGTTGTTTTAATTTTATAACAATTAAAAATAAGGTGCAACCTTAACTTAATATTAATTCGATACATCAAATTGAATAATGAAACGCATTTCTGAATTTATCTGTTTACACAGTAGAAATAAAAAAGCCTTTTTTTTCAATATATCTTAGAAATCTCTAACGGCAACCATTAACATCTCCCAACACATATATCCTAATCCCTTCCGTTGTATTTCACATTTTGGGTGTGCGTAGGCATTGTACAATAAACCAGGGGATAAACATGAAGTTATGGTTCGACAAACAGAACACAGCGCGTTGTGTCCTAACAACCCCTAATAGGCGAGACCAAATGGGAACTCATGAGGGATGGCAACAAATGATTATACACCAAAATATTCGCACTTGTAATGTAAGTGATATTTTTTTAAATAACTTCCAATCCATAAGAAAATTACTTTGACGTATTAAAATAATTTGATGTTTTCAGCCAGCCAGCAAATGAATTCTACAGCTTCAGCGCCGGTTTGTTCAAAAAAAGCCAATTAATTAAAATACGTGTTAATCGGGAGAAAAACTCAAATGTAATGTACATTATTTTTTGACATTTCAATCCCAATGAGAATGAATCCCTGAATAGGATTAATCAGAAACTTTTTATCATTTATATCAAAGCGTAATCTTAATATTGCCACTGACATTTTTATTTAAAATAAATATCAATATATATAATTTACTTCAACAACAGGTCATTTACGACATACTGTATTATTGGCTCTCTTTAACATAATATTTTAATTTGTTTGACTAAAGATCTAAAAATTTCTTTAAAACTTAAATGAAGAGACTCATATAACGGGTTTGAAAAATAGCGATCAAAATGATATGATTTCGATTTTCTTGAAATTTTTAATTGCTATAATTTTAAACATATAGCATCGAACGTAACTGTTTTTCGTTAAAAATTAGAGGAATAAAAATAATACTTATCTAATCTCAGAGATTTTTTTTATTTTACAATGATTATAAATAGAGAGCTGACATAGTACAGATAGATTGCATTACTGGTAAATATTACCTCTATATTTTAAGTGGAATATTAAGCAAAATTCTTTTTAATGTCTAAATTATATTATTCCATATTATTTACTATAAAGGTCCACTTGAATTTACCTGAAAGTTTAACTCCTTTTACTGACCAGTATTTTATAGTTTCCCATATAATAAGAGACTTCAATAAAATCTTAATTGATAATTTTATCCCTCTACCATCCAGCGATTGTGTTCTCAGAACATACGTACATATAAAAATATTGTCAAAAAAACATAATTAAATAGATATATATGTACAAACACCATCCGCTGTACTATTTCTAGACTTTAGTGTTCATATTGCGTATAATGCACGATACAAGCATTTGTAAGAAATGTGGTGACCATTTCATATTCTTGAATATTTTTATTCTGTATCTATGCCATATCTTCAAATTGTCAATGCTCTGTAAAAATATGTATAATAGCAATGGATTTTTATCTTATGTGAATTTTTAAAACCCCGGATCACCGCCGTAGTCTAAATTCACATTGTATGGAAATTTTTTTATTAAGTGGAATATTACAACAAATGTAATATAATCGCCTTATGTAAGCTGCCATATTCTCGACCAGGTTAAGTTCCTCCTATTTAATGTCAAGGTTTCTTGTATACTTTTTAAACAATCATAATTTTCTATCATGCTAATTTTTACTATCGATAACTTGTATATTTTAATTTGTAATATTAATATTTATTTAATTATTTTAACAATTTTATTTTTCATTCTTAGTTTTAAATATAACCAGCTCCCAGGAAGCTTAACTGGGTATTTTTAAACAAAATTGACTAGACATAAGTTTTATATATTTATGAACTGTATATTTCGTTAAATAATTTAAAAAATTATAATAATACTAACCCACGTATAAAACTACCAAAAAACGAAAGACATGCTGTTAAGAACTTTTGTATTGTTATTTTCTTATATTTTATAATAATACTTCTCCCGGACTGCCATAAATAAGCTCATGATGGTATTGAAATTTAACTAACAAAACGTCAAGCCCACCGAAATACTGCTATACACATTAAATCTCACAATTAAACTTAGATGCCCCAAAAGAAACTGGTTAGAGTAGAATGAAATTTGTAACAAGCCTAGTTCGGGTCAAATTGAAGATTCCTAAATAAGATTCCTAATTAAGTTTCCTAGGCATGTAATATACCGTTAGTAGTTCAGTAGTATATATAGATATATACCGTTGAGACATTTCTATCACTGGGATTTTCTCATATTAACCTTCTGGTTCCCATTTCCTTACCCTAACGACTCTTCTAAGCTACCAAACATGGCGAGGCGGTTTCTCGGTTCGCAACCCAATACGATGGTGCACTTAGAACTTACAACAATTGAAAAATATAAAATAAAATCATTTTCACTTACAAAAAAATATTATTTGCTCCCGGTGATCCACGAGCAGAGAGCCCTTATCAAGAAATAAGAACAGCGAAACACATTATTAAAATACCTAATCTTCAGGAAATCACAGGTACAATTAAGTACCTATGTAACTCCACCAAGAACGAAGCCTAGAATTCATGGTATGAGAAGTTAACGTCATCCCCACTGGACTGCGGGGACTGCTTCATTTACTAAAGTCACTGGATGAATTTAATTTGAGCACTATTCTTCCAATATTTCTAGAATATTTCACAATTATTATTACACTATTTCTTTGTTCGCACTTATTAACGCTGCTTCTATTGCTTCTATTCCTTTTTAGAATATATTGTTCAATTTATACACGTAAATAAACTTCTTGCTTGTTGGTAGGTACTCGCCTGATATCTATATTCCGATTAACCACGTGTAAGGTCACACCACATTATGGTTTTATCATTACTAACGTCGCACTCGTCAAACGTCAAAACAATAAACTTTCTCCACCGTACAGTGGCCTTTTACAGGTGACACCGCATTCTATGTTTCAACGACTTTATTCACATTTGTAGTGACTCTTTCACTGTTCACGAGAGTGTCCTAGACGACTCCATAGTGTTTTTGTCTTTCGAAAGGTTTTGATGGTGGGTAATTTCTGTTGACTCTCCTTGTCTGCTGGCTGGCAAACTAATTAGTCCTAAATTAGTTTGTCAGCCCTCGAATATTTATTTTTGTTAATGTCCATAATACAAATTAAAACTTTCATAGCACACGTAGCATCCTGATTCAATAAATAACGGTTAATTTAAAAATGTTTTCGTATTGGTAATATAATTATAATTTAACTATAATATAATTATAATTTAATTATAATTTAAGGCTTTCGACATGGTAGACCACGGAATCCTGATTGACAAGCTCGGTCTGTATGGTGTGAGAGGCACAGCATTAGAGTGGTTCCATTCATATCTAACTGGCAGATTCCTACAAGTCAGAGTTAATGGATTTATCTCTGAAGAGTATGAAGTATGCTCTGGTGTCCCTCAAGGGTCACATCTTGGTCCGATTCTCTTTAATATTTTCATCAATGACATCGCAGACAATTTACTATCCGATTACCTACTATATGCAGATGACATGAAAATTTTCAGAAGAATCATGAATGACCAAGACTTAGAAATTCTTCAGCACGATCTCAATGAACTCCACAGGTGGTGTACTAAAAACAAACTAATGTTAAATATCGGTAAATGCTCAGTAATGTCATTCTCTAGATCACGAAATCAATATCAGGCTAATTATCTCATTGATGGACATCATCTCCTGATAGTCACCTCGGCAAAGGACCTTGGCGTTATTGTGGACCATAAACTGAATTTCTCAAGCCACGTGGAGAAAGTTGCGTCACAAGCTTTCAAGACTCTTGGTTACATCATTAGAGCTGGGAAGGACTTCAGCAATGTCTACACGCTGGTACGACTATTCGACAGTCTTGTGAGACCGATTTTAGAATACTGTTCTGTCATTTGGTCGCCATATACCAATAAACTAATCAATCAGCTCGAAAGAATACAACGCAAACTATGTAAATGCATCGCCTATCGTACACGATCACCAGGAGATATTGAGACCGTATATAACAGATTTAGAATCAGCAAACTAATCACTCGAAGACAATTGTCTGATCTGACCTTCGTCTACAAATCTGTCAACGGACTCGCACGAGATTCTGGAACAATTTGGCATTATCACTGCTAGGCCGGATCTAAGAGTGCGTAGATTGTTAGAAACCACTAAATCCACAAAAAGTTACGTGTACAATGGCCCAAGAAATAGGATTGCCAATCTGGTGAATAGCCACTGTGTTGATATCAACTTCTTCGATGAATCATACGTCTCATTCTCATCAGCGGCAAAAAGATTGTTATCACAGTATTAAAATTACCCTCAACCCTATATGATTATACCATGTTGTTACTATGCTAGTATTGTTTTTTTATATATGTGCAACTTTCCTAATCCATTCATTTAAGTCTATTATTTTTGTAAAATCAATGTATATAGCCGATTGGCGTATGAATAAATAAATAAATAAATAAATTTAGTTGACTTACCTACATCTTAATTTTACATATTATATCCAAACCCAACCCTGCATATACTATACCCCTTTAACCACGTACATATACATAAGCACGCTTACTTAGATCCAATTATGAACACGCTCATTTCTTTAAATACCTTTTTTCTTCTTAAATCTATTTCTACTATTTTAAGTAATAATTAAATGATGTGTAATATTTTATTTTTGTTTTTTACCAAATTAATATCTTACGATAATATTAAGTATTCAGTGGCTTTAATCCTTTCATTTAATTCAATGCAATGTCTGTCTAGTCTAGTCAAAACGCCTTTTGAAAATAAAAGTCAAGGAGTCGAATGCTATTTTTGGCTATCTGAAACATGAGATAGACGTTTTATTCAGAAATCATAAGCATTTTGCCAAGATTTCAAGCGATTAAATTACCTGATATTTTGTTGTCTGGACAGCAGATACACGTAATTTTCTGTAAAGTTCATGTTAATTTTTTAATATTTATGTATCATAAATGAATTAAATAATATATTTTATAAATAAAGAAAATAAAGTAGAGCAAAATATGATAATACAGTTGGCTTGGAATAAACTCAGCATAATTGCGATTTACATATTTACATTTTTAATCCCGTTTCAAATGAGATTCTATAACGTTTTAAATTATGCCATTTTCAAAAAGGGTACACCTTAAGAGCTTCGACGTGAGGGTCAAAAGTCACCTCTCTAGACAATAGTAATTTAGGGGTCGTAAAACTTCCGGCTAACCCTTCTTCAAAGTCATCCCTATTCTCGACCCAAGTACCTACCTGCCTCCGTAATAATCTCGATTACAAACTGCAGTAAATTTAAGGGAGCGTACGGACAAATGAGTCCTGACATATTGTACATAATATATATTACAGACGTACAGGTGAACGACCTTACGCATCTGATTCTAAGAAATATGTTTAATATAAAAAATGTTTATAATATAATAAAATCCATGCATGAAATCCTTGCATAAGCCATACTAGAAAATTAATTTTACCTGATTACATACCTTATACGATGCAATATTTTGTATATTTTTATATGCTTGTTAGTCTAGCGGTGACATTTCTCTAGTGATCAAATTATCGTGTGTTCGAGCCTCATTAAATTGAGCCATGTTGTTTATATAAAGTTTGTTATTTTTTAAAAATAAATATTTATATTCATCCACAATTATCGAAAATGCGATACACTTATTAATTAATTTTAAATCATAATTTTTAATGCAACAACACTTCGTTACATTCAGTTACAGTAGCAAAACATTTAATAAAAAAAATATAAAAATGAAGGCAAGAGGAAATCAAATTTATGTATTGTGACTTCAGCGGCAATCGAACTCGGAACTCCGGTACGAAAATACTCTGTCGTGCCCACTGGACTACCAAGGGCGCCGAAATGAAATTTTATAAAAAAGTTTACGAAATTATGTGAAATGTAATGATTGAGTACATAAGTATTATGAAATTTTAAAATGAATTTTGTTAAACCGATATTGATAAGTATGAAGAAACCATGTCAGAATTATCATATTTTTCCTTTAAGTATGCACGTGTCACTCAAAACTCCCTTTGACACGGGGTTTATTTGACTTTTTCCCACAGCTAAGTGAAAACTCGTGTTCCATCCCTTCCACAGTCCTCCACAATCGAAGCCTTTGCATTATAATTCCTGATCGATAACCACACGCTCTGTCAACCTGTTTGACTCTGATAAACAAACTCACGAAAGTAATCCTGTTAAATCGTACATCAATTTTGACACTGATTTACTTTGCGTCCCGTGAAATTATTTCTCAAAGCTATTTATTATGTTCGCGAACAAATTCATCTTATATCTGGATAATTTAATATGCTGAAAGCACGGAGAGTCTCGCGTTTGTGTTATCAAGTTTAGTAAAACGTTTAGTAAAAATTTAGTAAAAAGTTTAGTACCACGTCTAACAATTAAAAAAAAAAACTAGCCGCCTGTGCTGAATTGCCTGCTACTTTTCATAGGATTTTATTATTTTATGAAACTGACAATGGATATGTTATGCACTGCATGCATCGGTTTTGAAGCAATTTCATCCAGATATTTAAATATATATATATATATATATATATATACGAAATATAATATAGATATATTTTATTTAATTCATAATATATATAATATTTTTTTACAATTATACATAGACAATGTTTACAAATCGATATTTTTTGTGTGTATATAGGTACCTCACCAAAAAGAATTATGTTTCTTGTGTGTGGTGGGGAATCATAGGTATAAGAAGTGTAATCTAATTAAATAACAATGAGAAAGCAAGAAAAGAAAATATAATATATAAAATCTTAATTGATAATACAGCATATAGAATAAGCAGTCAAGTAAACAATAATAATATATAATAAGAATTAAAAGAGACCAAACTCAATTCTATAATTTTTTTTTTGTACGATTTTGTTTTTGTTTGAAACTGTAAATGGCAAAACCACACACTGCATACTGCGTTTTTGAAGCAATCATAATATAGATAATTTCATAGCCGTTTATGCGTTAGAGTTTGATACATTTCCATAGATACATTCTAACCTGAAAACTAATTGTCATAAATATTCTTACCGGCAGAAAGAAAATAATAATTTGACGTAAGAAAATATAAATAAAGATTTATTTCGCCTTATGAAGTTCGAATCTTACATAATGTATATACAATATGTCTAAACTTTAAATAATATCTAAATATATTTTAAAAGAATATCTATTCCTCTGTTTCTTATATAAAAAAATCAAGCAATTTGATCATTTTTTGAAGCTGGATGGAAAAACAAAGCATTATTCGATGCATTTGCGCAATCATAATACAGGTGCTTAAAGTATATAAATTTAAGCATTTGAGTTGTGAATTAAAAGAACAGTGGTCTAAATATTAAATATTAAATAAATTGATAGACAAAATATGCCTCTAAAATAACTGAATATTTTTTAAAATTATTTTTATTATTATATATACTTAGAAATAGTGGTCGCCAAGACAAATACTAAACTATTATGATATACACTTCTGCACAGTTATAATATACCACATTCAAACTATAATTATATATTATTGTTAATTTATAAATATGGATTTCATAAATAAATAAAATAAAAAATTACATCATATTGCAATGAATCACAAAAAAAAAATTAAGATAGTTATATTTTAAAAACGAGAAATGTACTCATACATAGATTCTTTTGTATTTAAATCATCTGATTTGCTTTAAACATCATTTAACTCATTATATTTTAAAACTGCAACTCCACAATACAAATATTTTTCATGATAAAATTCTAAATCAAGTCACGTAGATTCTAAAATTGGAGCTTTCTGAACAATCTGTATATTTTGAAATACTCTTTCTCTAGAAGCCAGTAGAATACAAGAGAATCTCTATAAATAACGACGCCATCCCTGTTGAGTAGGTCATATTTTTTGACAGCTAGCGAAAGTCATAGAAATAGGAGAAACTAAACTGACAATCTATGCGACAGCCAACAAAATGAAGTAAAGATAATGGCGTTCAAAGTATTACCAGAGACGAGTGAAACATTCTATCGAACCCTAAATTATTGCGAATAACATAATAGTGATCCTTGTCCTTGTTTTCTAAAAAAGTTTATTTTTTTACAAATATTTCATCCAGATCGCACCGCAATGAACCTGTGACAACATTTATCTTAGATAATGTCACGGGATCATGGTAGTGGCGGAACAAATCAAACACTTATTTATGTATTTCAAAAAAATATTTATTCCCTAAATCACTGGACACGAATTTAATTGTAGTACTATTATTTTATTCGCATTAATTTCACACTAACCACTCGTCTGTAAAACACTTTATACTAATTGTAGAATGTTTTCCTACCTGTGGTAGCATTTATTCTCTATTTAACGCTCAGTAGATAATCCCTAATTAATTGTCACTGGTCGCACTGAATCGCCGCTTCGCTTCAGGTTTCGCTTTATCTCTGACTTCGCCAAAACATCACAACAAACTGTTCATCTCGATGGCGTCGTCCTAGCTTTATACATTTTCGGGATTCCAGACATTTCGAGAATCTAGTAGTTTATTCTAGATCCCCCTAGCCAATTCCAATTTACTGTAAAATGTCTCTAGTGCTGAGAAATACTATATTGTAATGAGACTAGAAGAAGTCGCGCACTTCTGTCAAGTGACGGATCTGGAATCACCTTTGATTTTCGAGAGACATCTCCGAAAACCTGGAAAACACGAGGAACTTCTCGAATACACCGGAAACGTCTGGATTATCCATATAAATACGACACACGGGAGTAAGGAGTCAGTTTTTGTTTTTCGTGCGCGTCTCACAGCGATAACTGAAGCGAAGGTAGCCGCGAGTCGCGAGTTGTCTGAATGGCCAGGCAGGCCGTAATTCAACAGCAAAGATTCCGGAAAGTTCTTACGTAGCGAGATAAACCAAAGAGAAATTATAAGTGCGAAAATTGGATGTAATATTCTAGTGAATAAAGTATTAAAGCGAATATAAAGTGTCTGTTTACGAGTGATAAAATTGCGAAACAGATTAATTTAAGGAATAGCGTTACATTTAATAGGATAAGTGACCTTGTACGTTTGTTTAATTAATTGATCGATAATCAATAAATCAGTTATTAAATCCCAGCGTTTTCATTAATTCCTCCTGCAGCCACGACACGTGACAATATTAAGTGTAATTTTTTATTAATTTTTTTTTATTTGTTTTAATCTACTTATATTCATTAATTACACCTGCGTGTTTCGGAAAAACCTTTCCATCGCCAGGGTGTTTTATAAATGTCAAAATATCAAAGTGAATGATGTCTTTTGTTTTTCAGTTTTCTAAACTATTTAAAAAAATATTTTTAAATATTATTTCTGAAAATATTTTTTCTAAACATGAAGATGTAATTAATGAACATAAGTAGATTAAAACAAATAACAAAATATTTTTTTTTAAATGTCAATCTACAAAGTTGCTCAACCAATTGAAAAAAATATATATTTCTTATGCTTTCTATAGTCACGTGATAATAATATTAATTCGAAAACTTAAATATCTGGCACATAAAGAGACATCCAGAAAAGTATAAGAACTGCACCTCGTAATTTAGTGAATGATTATTGAAAATTCACCCTGGAAGAAGAAGAACCTCGGGCAATAGTTTCGCTAGTCTACAGATTTTAGTAGTAAACACAGTTATGATAGCTATTAAAACAAAAAGTTAGTACAACGGAAAAAAATCATTAAAATTCGCGTATTTTAAAGACGTTATTGATCATTTTTGTACAATATGTAAGCTGTACAGGGGTATATATGTACATAGACATGTACAGGCTGGAAAAGGGACGGTCTTCACATTCAATTATTCAGAAGCCAAGTTGGCAACCAATTTGCGCATCAGCCATAAAATATTACTGCCTCATAACATATGCAATTTGGGTTCAAATTTGAATCAATACATGGCCCATTTATGTTCATTTAAATACTTCTCGCTCATATTTTTTTTGAGTTCTTGAAAAATATTTTAAGACTCACGATGAAATAAAAAAAACTTTGTAAATACGTACAGTTATAAACGGTCTTATTCACTTTTGTCTAGGCCTACCAAAGAAGTTTTACTTCAAGAATATTTAATACAATTACTCAAAAATATTAATTATTTAGATAGAAAGTTACAAAGATATCTATGTAGTAAATCTCATTTAAAACCTTACTTTACCGAACAATACAATACAACAACTTCAGAAGAAGTAATGCGTTTTATGTTGTCCATTTGCATTGTGCCCATGTTTAATAAGGCTCTGAGGAAACGGCAAGAAACAAGGGAGAATTTAATGATTATTATCTTCTTATGTTATACACATTAACAATAATATAAGGGTCAAATGGTCAAACCCTCATAGACGGGGAAAATACTTAGGCGCAGTCAAGAAAAGTTAATAAAATAAGGACGCGTTTAGGAATAGTGATTATATTATACAGTATTAATAAATTTTATATTTCGCGGCCATCATACAGTGGTACAGGGGAAAGACTGGTAATTTAGACCTTTTTTTCAAATGTGTTTTAAAGATAAACCGTAAACCCTGTAAACGCTCTATAAAGACTTCCTATAATTTATCTTTAAAAAAAAATGTTTTTATGATAAAGAAAGTAATGTTTCTATGGTAAATAAAATAAGAATTTTATTATAATCATTAATATAATAGTAATTTTTAATTAATCGTAAAAAGTGAATTAGATATTATCGTATTCAAATATTCAAAAAATACTCAAACTTGTACTCTAATGTTAGTAAATGACCATCTATTAGGGTCATCAGTGACCTGTTGACGGTGTGTATGTTAAAAAATAAAATAAAAAATGAAAATTATATTATTCTTAATTTATTTACCATTTACAATTAAGATAAATTACAGAGAAAAAGGAAGCTATTGATATGGAAACGGTAATGAAAGTCTTTATAGGTGAACCTAAGCTTATAACCTGTATGAGTTGTCTTAATTCACTCACTAGACAGTGCGGTGTTCACCAATTCTATGGTAAGAACATCCACACATTATCAGATTTTTGATAGTTCGATATGTTCTAAGTGATGAATAATTATTAAACATGGTAATTTTGCTGTCTGTCCGTGTGTTCGTAACTTTCTGTAACGTCCGTCATTTTGTTCCAATTTACGGCTAAAAAAACGAAATTACACGTCTAGAAGTAGGGTGCGAACCTCGGACACGCAAATGCCGGCGCCCTCGCGACATTGCTACCACCGCCTCTCCGTGGACCGTTAAATATATAATAGGGCTTATCAAAGACGCGAACCATTTCACGTTCCCTGATTTTTTACGAGTGAACGAATATTTATATGGAATATTGTTGAAATTATAATAATTTTTAAATTATAGGTATATAATATTATTGATAATATTTTTGTTAATGCTGTCGAAAATATAAATAAATTATAAAAACAGAAATATAACACCTTCAGTAGCACACCTCATACATAGTAATTAGTTATACTTGGTATGTATTATCGCTAAAATTATATTATATAAGTTGTGAATCAGGTATTAAGTATTATTCACACTATGCCACTGAGGTTTTGAGGTAATATCGCTCTGCGCGAATCAGTTTAGAGCCGCAGTAATGGCTTCATTTCCTGACGACAAAACCGTGGCGCGCCGTGACGCTTTCAGTTCGGGACTTTCTTGACTTTCCAAATATTTTTGTTAACTCCATTAAATTTATTAAACTCGTTTATTATTTCGCACCCTGAGTGCTATACTATCACCATTTCGAAAAAAAAACATTATTTAGTTAAGAATGGTATATTTTTGTATATAGTTTCACTACATACCAAAAGATCGTCTTTGTATATAACTTTCCATTGTTGTCCAAAAATTAAAATTGATTTATTTTCATTTTATATATTTATCTTTAAATTTAATCAAGAATATACCTTTTAAAATGTGATTAGCCGTACTTCGTGAAAAATCACGGAATATAATAATTACAGGATTTTGAAGCTGGAAATTCATGAATAGAAAACCATTTTTTTTAAACGACCATATTTCCTTAAACCTAAAACTAAATTTAATAAAATTATCATATAAAAATATCAAGACCGTGTGATTTGGTGGGAACGACGTTTCGATTTTGTGCCACATTCTAATTATCTATAATCTTGTATTTCCAGCGTCATTCTAGCAAGTTACGGACTTTACAGACCAACAGATAAACAACGAAATTATTAAATTTAGATTATTTTCACAACTATGAAAAAATATTATATTTCATTACGTTAATTTGTAAATAAGGTTAAGTTAATTATACTATTAAAATTACGAGAGAAAAAAAATAAACCAAATTGTCTCAGAATACATATGTTAGAAAGATGCAGGAGCCGTGGACTTGGGGTGTAATTTGTGGTTGAAAAATAGCAAAATTCAAGTCATTGCGTGCTTGCCATTTTGATAAGATTTTTTTTCGCGTATTATTTTTTTGCTTTTTACTTCCTTTCTTTTAACTCGTGGCGTCTGCTTATCTGCTTGAATGACGAAAAAACTTTGGATCAATTTTTAACCCTTTTCCCGTTATCCAATCGAGCTGAAACTTTGCAAGCAGACTTGTGGCGACGATCAAGAAGATCTGTCAAATTTTCGTTAAAAAAAATATATAGTATAATTTTGGATTTTTCAAATTTTTAATGGTTTTTTCGTACAAATCAGTAAGTTGTATGGAGATTCCAACGCATGTGGTAGACACGAAACCCGAAAATGAGAAAGGGAGTATTGTAAAAACTTGGTTTTTATGGGTTACCTTTTTTAAACGATTTTTTTAAACTTTATAATTTTATTAATCTCATCTTGTTTACTTTCTTTGAATCATACATAATCTTCAAAAATTAGTTAACAAGTATGTGTTTAAATTAAACTAAAACTCTAATGAACATGAAAATATTTCTTATATCTACTTAGTGTGTACACATTTAAATGTGTATGACCACATGTCTGTTCGATATTAATTCCCACACCCTTAGACCTATCCAATCCTAATTTCGCATACTTGCTGTATTTACACCCTACGCAAAACACAGGCACTTTCTCCCTTCTCCACCCTCTCCCTGGATGTGTATTATATATTCCTTTGATTGCGATCCATTCCAAATGTTGCAAAGTTATTCTTTAGGACATCCTCTCCCATAATCTAATTATTTAAAAGTATTGAAAAAAATTATGATTTCGTAATCGGATATAATTTGTATTCAAGCAAAAGTAACATTAAAAGAAATATATAAATAAACTAAATTCAATTACATACTTATCACCAAATAACCCCTATTTCTGTAAGTAACTGCGACAAAATATCTATAAAAATTCTGCGACTGAAGAATTTTTATTTTTCTTTTAAATACATTAATATCACCTTCACGAAAACGCGCTCCAGTTTTATGCCTGTAGTTTGGCTAAAACGACAGCACTCAAGCGAGTGGAGAAATTTACGTCTTCACAAAGGAACAACTGGGCTATTTCTTGTATTTTACAGCGCCCCGGGCGAAAGGCTTCTAATATACCCACTGTACCTGTGTTAAATGGCTCCACGTTACAAGTACCTAACGGTTAACTTCTGCCCGGAGTGCTGCTTTATCCGTCAATAAACCCCTAAGTTTATTTATGTTACGCTACTTTTTATCTTTCAAATGTGAAAACTATAATGGATTCAGATAACGTGCTCTGTGGCAGATTTTGAGCTTAGCACTCGCCTAAAGGCCTGAAGGATAATCCTAAGCCCTCTAGTTATCCAATTATTTCTAGCATCATATAACATTTTCAAAGGATGAGTTTGAAAGCTTTATGAACGTATTATTCGTAATTTTACATCAACTGTTTAAAAATTTCTTCACAAAATACAAATATAGTTTTTTTTAGACGTATAGATCTATAAAATGAAATAAAATATATACAAATCATGGTAATGGCCATATTATTAGAGATATAAATTTAAGTAATTAGTATTTAAATATAAAAAGCGTGCTAAGCTAAGATATTGGTTTTTCAAATTGACAACACATATTTCTAGCGACAATTTTACAGCTGATAGTTGGTTTAAAACAAATTGTTTGCCATTTTACCATTCATAGACTTTTTCCAGAACAACGTTTGCAAATTTATTTTAAAAATCATGGTAACGTCATCATATTTAAATGCCAAATACATCGAACAATATTTCCAATAAAATCAATATCATGGTCGGTACCACGATTTCTGTGTGTTTTATTTCATTTTAAAGTTCTATACCTCTAAAAAACACCCTATATGTTTAAATAAAAATTCACCAACAACAATCTAGTGAGTATTTATTTTTCATGTAGATTATTTAAATTATACTCACTCCTACCATGTTTTAGAACTCTCTGACAGCGATTAATGTATCCCTTAAAAAGAGGTCAAAAAAGCAGCAGACCGCTGGGTTTAAAAATAAACAACCTTTCTTGTAACGGCTGTATTATTCTGTCGCCCCCACACACACATTATTTTCGTATTACTCTTTTTCCGAAAACTATCCCAAAAAAGCGGTCGTTACGCTAAACCGTCTACTAAAAGCACCCTTCGTATAGTACGCTGTTCTTGGCGCTACGCAGGGCACACCGAATGGCATTACAAGCTACGCCAGAGTGGCAGTCTCCTTCATAAATCTATGTATAGGCGCAGCAGCTATGGTCCGGCCAGCTGCGGCATGATCTATCGTCGGATCCGACAATACTCCAAACCTTCGCTACCCCTCCTTCTGCAACCCCGCCCGCCCCTTCCCTGGTAACATTTGGTGCTCAAGCAGCCAAGCAAATACGGAGAACGTC
Source organism: Agrypnia vestita (assembly GCA_016648135.1). Lineage (NCBI taxonomy): Eukaryota > Metazoa > Arthropoda > Insecta > Trichoptera > Phryganeidae > Agrypnia > Agrypnia vestita. The sequence continues at coordinate 148,270 of JADDOH010003640.1, read as the reverse complement.
TTGTGGTCAGCGACCAGGAAATTAATGGCATGCATAGTGGTTTACTCAGACAATGTTATACACAAGACTGGATGCGACATATAATATAAGAATTTGTTTTATCTGTACTTATTATCATGTTAAGTACAATAAATCACTTAATTTTAAGTAGGTATGTGTTTTTATTCTGTTTTATCTGTTAAAAAACAGAAAACAAAATATAACTAGCCCTGTATTGTTGTCATAACTATATCATTGCGTGAGAAAAAATCATTTAGTCAGATCATTATGTTTTATGGCTCAGTGATGGACTGACTTGTGAGTTTCATTGCTTTTTTCAAGACCTTCGTCGGAATCCTCCGCATTCTTGCATTTATAATATGATGGATAAATTATCCCGAGCTTTAATATCATTTTTATGAATGAAAGTCATATAGATACAATACAATAGAATTTTTTTAGATAATTTTAAAATAATCGTTATTTACATTGAAACACGATACTGCGTATAATAATATAAATTTGTCGGGTAATATGAGTTTGTGATAATAAATGTGTACATAATGATAACGTATTACAAAAATTTATCTACAAAGCAACGAGTTTTTGAATTGAGTATTTAGATTTATGTTTCCATCTTTGAACCATAAATTTTTCCATCCATAAAACAAAATATTCTTGAGAACTACAGGATGTGACATAATATTAAACGTATCTATTTGTATGAATTGGATATTTTATGATAGAGGATTTGTTACGTTACTGAACAATTACATAGCTACATGGTTTTCTAATATTTGAAACTAATCAATACCGCATTACATAGCTCAGGATCACTCATCGATTCAGCTTGATTGAATTATTGATTTAAGTATTTAAAGGTCATAAATATAATTAAGGATTAATTATATTGAGCTTTTTTATTTGGATTAGATGCTTCCTTTTGAAACGATAGAGGTCCCGTATACGGAACTTTGTTATAAACTTCCAGCCATAACTTCTCGATATACACGTCGCCAGTTGTGTTGTTGAACATTTTTACACGACATTATATTACAGGGACACAAAGCGTCGCCCGAAATGCTTTGCAAAAGTTACATCGTAAGTTACACTGGCGAAGGAATTACAAGGAAATATTCACCCTCGCATCGGGCCGCCTGCAAAGCCAGTCGAGCCTATCGCGGTATATGTCTCTCCTTACTTAATCATAACCCCACCCGCGTTTCGTACTGTTTCCTTTTGCCCTTACTTAAAAGTTGGGTAACTTAAAAGTTGGCAAAGTTAACTCCGAGATGAACGCTAGTTGAGACTTGCAAAATTTACAAGTCCTGCTCGCGCGCTCGCGGTGGTTGACATGAATTTCAATCGTGAGCCCGCTCCCCGCCAGAGGAGCACGAGGTGGCGTGCAAATGTCATAAATAAAGGAGGTGAACCTTCGCCATGGAGGTTGAAATGTGACCTTAAATCAAAATACGTAACAGCCCCGACTCAGAATAAGGTCCCTGAGTACGAAACAAAAGAAATCGCGAGCATTTTTCGACCATTATCTCCGCCGCCGACCAACCACATTATCTTCAATTTGTTCCAAATATAACTGAAATGACCGTTATGAAATAAATTTTTTAAACAAAATTTTAAATTTCATTTTCATAACATATAAAAGAACAGCTTTAATTATTATTATTTAAATATTAAAATAACATAAAACTGGTTAATAATTTCTGTAAGAAATATGACTGATAATTTTTAGTGTACCCATAATTAATATTACTTAACTTGCTTGGTTAACCTGGTTATGTCATGTTTTCGACCTCTATTTCTGGTGCCACCAGCACTTGAACCCTAAGTGAACCTTTGTAATCATGTAAATTGCAACACGTGCGCTTAAGTGATCGCTTTTCCAAACCATTCAGTCATCTTTCATTCCTCTTCTGACAGGTTATACTTCCATAAATGTTAGTACCTGAACTCCACTGCATACCGCTAGTCTTATTAATATAAATGTTATACAAATCAGCAACTAACCTCACTAGTGAAGGTACTAGGAAAAATTCAGCAAAAATTCTAATTTAATAAAAAAAACAACGGCTTATATTTGTTTACACGTAATCCAGTTGTATATAAAAATATATACCCTAGAAAAAAAAATTCGAAAGGAAATTTGGTCGCTTAAAAGTATTTTGAATAATTCTGTATGATATTGTGAAGAATTAACAAATTATATTTAAAGTTAGATCTGTTTGTAGCCAATTATAAGATGGAAAAAAATATGGTGGATTATTGCAGGTAACAGGAAGACCTAGCACGATCGGATTAATCAGATATTGGAGAACGACCCAGTAAAAAACTTCAGCAATGACAAGCATGTATGAGATTGTACGATATATGTAACATACATATGTATATGTTTGAAAGTGAACGATGCGTATCGATAGATAAGTGTTATCGTTAGGACAGAAGTGTTAGGCATTCTCTTCTCCGGAATGGTAAATTGATTATGTGAAATAATTATCACAATTTTGATAATAATTATTAAGAAAATGGTGTTTAAATTATGTTTACACTTAATCACTACAGAAACAGTAGAAATACTTTTGTTAAAATTCTGTCTAATAAAAATACAGTTGTTAATATACAAGTCTGTCAAAGTTTTGAATTGTCACGTAGGAATAGCGAGCAAATCAACTTGTGAATGAAGTACAAAGAAACGCATAATTACTGCGATTAATGATATTTAATTTCGCTTAGCAACTCTATATTATTTAAATTATCTCTGAGACTTAAAGTAAATTAGTTCCTACCTTTGCGAAATACAGTACATTTGACTCAACTAAGCACATCTTTTCAGCGAATAAATCCTTAACACTGCTAATAGAATTTAAACTTTCGCTGTACAGAACGTGCCACAAAGGCGTTAGGTAATTAGCAAAATTAGATCCACTGTTTCACTTTAAATACCCTGTGGAAGTCTTTAAATTATATATGCTTGAAAATTTATCGTATTATTGAAATAAAATTATAATTTCTCTATAAAAAAACGAAAAGAGAGTTTTGTGCATCTAAAATTATTAAAAAACTCAAAACAATTTTGAGAAAACCAAAGTATTTATTGTTTCTTACTTATTTCAATTGTTTATCATCATCTCCACATACAGGTGAAAATTGAAAAAAAAATTAAAATCAATAAACCCGGAATAAACTAAGTTACTACGTAATAATACTAAATAAAAAAGTTACTACGTCACGCTGTTTCTCCATTAGGGTAGATACAGAGCCATATTTTTATCTCCTGACACACAGTTATCGCCCTATACACGTTCATACATATTTTCATGTAAGCTTGTTGATTATTGTGGTTTCTAACAGAATCATTTATCAGTTATCACAGTTATCTTAGTTTTCCCGATACTAAGCCTACCACGAACATCATCTTTTTTTAATACCATTAACACTAATGCAAAATAATTCCATATGCGTTCCAATCAGATTTTAGAAAGAAGGATAAATTAATGTTAGCAGTTGAAGGCAAAATTTAGTTGAATTTGTTAAACATTTTTAATGTCAAATATCTCCATGCGAGTCGAGAGATTCCTCGTAATTTGATAAGTAAAGAATATTAGTTTTGACAGAGTTCGCCTTAATTTCTCTGTGATTTTAACCAGTAATGAGAGTAATGATAAGAGATTACCATTTTCCTCACTAGTTGGAAAAATAATTTGGATAAAATCTACAAATATAAGATGCGTAACATGGGTATTTTTTCTTTCTGGCAATAAAGGCAACATACACTGTAAATATAGAATATAAAGTACACATTTCTGAAGCTATATTTATATAATTACACAGAAAAATGTATTAATTCATACAGGATTTAATTATTTTGCTAAAAGTAATGACGAAATTTTAATAAGAATGTATGTACGTATTATTTAAAAAGTCATTCAATACAACATTGAGGTCACAAAGATATTTCACAGTACGAACGTTTACCTACCACCATTCAAAACATTCATTGTGTGTAGTTAAAGAGCGACCACTTTTTTTTATTTGTCAAGATTACGCTAGATAAGATAAGATATCAGCATATAAAAATAATATTTTAATATATTCAATAGTTTTTAGAAGGGGGTTTATTTAAGAGAAAGGCCGGCTAAGAATAAATAACAATTTTTATTCTGCAAAGAAAAATTATAATAATTCGAACGAAGCGTTCAGTATTTTATTCATATGTATGTACACGGATTAAATTGTTCCTTTTATTTTCAATGATAATTATATAAATTAAGGATCAGTATGCATCAGCTGATCTGAGCTTTGTTAAAAAAAATATAATAGATAACGCATGACTTAAACCCTGCGGTTTTTTTTATAATTCACACAACATTAATTAATTTGAAATTCAAACACGCATTAAATATTTTTATTACGTTACATAAATTCAGTCTCATGCCTCGGGGGGAAATGAAATATGAAAACATTTATAATATCAAGGTTATATTTTTGCTTTTACGGGTAGTTTATCGTTTCAAAGAACTCGCTATGCTTTTTTCAGATGTTATGATTAAAATTTTGTTTTGAAAAATCGTTTTGTTAGTTGTATCACGCTCCCGGTCCCCTGAGAGGTGACGTGCTGCTGTTCCAGGATCTAATTTGACTAAGTGTTATTCCTCCACAGTTTATGGTAGGCTGGTTCCAGACAAATATAAACTTTAACGGGAGCAGCGTATTTGTCAGCGCATTTTGTTGCGATGGCGCTAAGTAATCTGTTTGATTAATAGGGGAATCATAAAACGTGTTTCAAATATAGTGTTTAAATATATGTATGTATGCTCATGATTAATCGTACTTTTTATTTATAATAATAATAAATTTATTCCAGGGGTATATATTTCAAGATTTGATGTGTTTTATTTTATATGGATGTTACATATAAAATACATGAAATAATAAAATAAACACATAAAATAGAAGATGCAGAAGAAGATAATGAGGGTATAATTAAATATATTCTTAGATAAATATTATTTTTGTGGATTTATTAGTGAAGATGTATGAATATTCTTTATTATATTATAACATGCAGGATAGGCTGACGCATTAAGTTCTTATTTGATTTAATTTATAATTGCCTAATCACTTTCTTATCCATATTTCATAATTTTAAGGTTCTAAAATCAATATAAATATGTTATTCTCGAAGCAATTCCTTAAATACCGCTAAAAGGCTATTTATCTTTGATCGACAGCTAAGGAACTAACGCCAAAGTCTGCCCAGAGATGGTGCCAGCCATAGTTACAACACGCACACGAAAGGTGTTCTTCATTATGTCAGGTATCCTAAGGGTCGGGCATAATTATACTAAGCGATGACGACACTTTCGCTCGCAAAACACTAATAGAATGTTACCAGAAATATTCAAATACTTCAGAACACATATGTTTTGGTATGTTCTGCGTTATCCTGAATACAAGTTAGATATCGTACAGAGATCTTTACTGATCTTAGTTCAAGCCTTTGGCCTTCGCTAACTGATTTTAGACGTAACTCATAAAGTATCTAGTCTGGGAATCCAGTAGAGGAATTTTTAGTTACTCCAGTAGCGACAATTAGACGGCAACCCACGGAAGACCTGGTCTGGGAACCCAGCAAATAATTCCAGGGTTGGTTGTAATATCTCAAAGCGTCGCTCTAGGCGATTTTCCAGCTTATCAGCGAGTGATTACTTGTCATTTGTACACGCGTCCTGGAAGTGTACTCAATTTCTTGAACTTTAATTCGCGTTGTGAGGTGTAAAAAAGTGAAAACAATCTCTTCTCTAAATACGTATTTTTTTCTTTTAAAAGATAGCAAGCACGTCACCTAAAAATAACATATATTTTAATAAACATTTGGAAGACATCGACAAAAAAATGATATAAATAAGCAAACAAATAAAATTATAGAAAAAAAAATAGTGATTGCCTACAGCCAAAAGTAATCCATATAAATAAAAATGTAGATGTTCGTTTGTACAAAATCGATATTATCTGAAAGTTCTTCACCGATTGTTTTGAAATTTTGGCACAACCTTGCATTCGATTACGAAAATGTTTTGTATACCTAATTTATCTGTTTTCATAAACCTGCTATTAATTTATAACAATAAAAATGTAAATTTTCGATTGTCCAAAACCTTAAATCTCAGAAATTTCTTCACGGATTGACTTTGACACAATGCTGTATTCAAGTACGCGCATATTTTTATATACCTACTACGTTTTTATATACCACATCTATGTATATATGTCACATCAACACACAAGTAAAAAGATGCTTTTTTTGAAAAGCATCAAAATTGAACACCCACAGGCATTGTAAAATTAAACATATTAGAAATTCTCTTTTCTTTCTTTTTCATCAACAAAACTGAGCCACAGCAACGCATGGCCGGGTACAGCTAGTTTTATAATAAAATTTATTACACATGTGATAAATAAATAATTTATTTTTGGATCCGTACAACTCTCATGCTTTAGGTGTTAAATATTAGTTAATGATTCGCATCCGTTTTTTTTTTTTAATAACAACAATGCATTGAGTAGCTTGTAGCTTGTTGGTGTAGCCGTCATGACGCTCGCCTAGTGATCTAATGGTCGGTGGTTCAAGCGCCATTCCAGGACAACAGCAAATTAGTCCTATTTTCATGAATTCTCAATCTAAGCTAAAAGCCTGTGCCATGAGAATAGTAAGAATATTGATGCAACACGTATTCCGATGATCAGTGGTTCAAGTCCCATTACAGGACAACAGCAAATTAGTCCTATTTTCATGGTACAGGCTTTTAGCTTAGATTGAGAATAGAAAGAATATTGATGCGACAAGTATTCCGTGTACGCATCTATATTTACAAAAAAAGTATGCAAAGTTTGGTGTAAAATAGTATACTGTTATAAATCTTATATGCATAAGTAATGTAAGTGAATAGATTGATATAAATTTATTCATAAATGTAAATCGAATATTTCTTCAATATACCTTAAAGCTTTTTATTGCGGATTTTGTGTAATTCTTTCATGTAAAACGTTCTCAAGTAATTATTTACATGATCCTATGAGTCTACGAATGATCCGAAAATACAATACTACGAAAACCACGATGATAGTTCTGAGCTCCACCATTTCATGAGAACCACTTTAGTAGGCTGGGTATTATTTGATTTCTCCGGTCGGACTTACCCGCTTACGAGCAGAAAGTATGGAAAAGAGAATGAATCAAATATTGACTCAGCGTGGAGGCTTCAACATCTATCCAGTCTTATGTATGAACCGCCAATTTCCTTCTTCATATAACCCAGATCCGCAAGAGGCATGAAAGAAGGACTAGAATACCATTATATACAGTGGACCGGCTCCATTTATTCGGTGGATATGCAGTGAAGAGAAATAGAAAATTTATTCAATTATTCAAACAAGTATAATACACGTGTATATACGCAATTCAATGAGTCGCGAAAACACCGTACCGACCAATTTTAAACAAAAACATTTACGAGAGAGGAAATTATAGGCTTGATTCGCTTTATATTTTTACCGTGGTCATCATATTGAAAATCCCGCCACTAAAAAAATTAATGCAAACTGTCATGCATTGAAAAATAAATAACGTGTCATGGGAATGGAGGTGTGTCAGGAGACTATGTCACATTTTGCACTTTTATCAATTTTTGTATATAATTATTTTTTAAATATAATTATTTTTTAACATTTTAAATAATAAGTTTAGTCTTGGAAATCTGGTAAGCAAGGATTCAATTCTCTTTGTGTTTGGCTAAAAATAAAAATAAAAAGTAAAAGTAAAATAAATTATTGGCATATGTTCTTCTTCAAATGTAGCAAATTTATTTTGTGGTAACATAATTATAATTAATATGAATTAACTTTGTTTAAACCACTTATTTTTTAAGAAGCCATTGGCTTTGAAACATGTTGATTTTTTTCAATAAATAAGTGGTTTAAACAAAGTTAATTTATATTAATTATAATTATTGGCATATGCATTATAAATTTACTTTTTCAAAAATAAAGTAAAGTACGAGCACAAAATACTGTTTGCCCTGTAAAGCATAAACATATATAAGCATCATATTTAAAGTAGGTATTACTGTGGGATAGCTTGGACTATTTGAAAAGTTTTAGAGTTTTTATTATTTCAGAGGTGAGCTAATTGAACTGTATAATCACACATATGGAAATAAAATACTTGTTTTTGATTTTCTAAGACACGTTTCGCCTTATGAAGGTATTATCAATCTCTATTTTCATATGTGTGAATTTTGTAAAGCTTGGACCTACCTTCAAAAACTTCAAAACTGTATCAAAATCTCACTTGGCTTTAAAATAGATATAGCACATCTTTGCATTCGACTATACTTGATACATAATATTTTATTATACACACAAAATATCACATACAGGAAACAAAACAATTTATATAATTTAATTTTTAATTGAGTTTGAATCCATGTTTTGTTTGTTACCAGTCTTAAATTTAAAATTTATAAACTGCAGTATCAGTGTTTGTTCACTAGACCTAAAGCCATATGGTTTCAGCCGGGTCAGTCACAGAAGTACTTATACACCAAAGTGCACTATAACAATCGTCTTATCGTAATGCAATATCAAATCATAGCGCTATTTTACTGTATGAATAATTCAGAGAACATTTGGATTGTGCGCCAAAAACACAAGACTAATTAAATAAAACTACCTCAATTTTTAAAATAAAATAAATGTTAGCTTTCTATTATTTTAATTTTTTTTTTTTAAATATAATTATTTTTTTTAAATCAGTTTTTTCTTCATAATAGAAAAATGATTTTGTGGTGCGCTATTAATATAATTAATAAAAACTAGCTGTAACCCGTCAAAAATGACGGTACTTTTATATGTCGGTTCCCAAGAAATAAGTATTTATTTATTTTAAAAAAATACTATGAAAAAGTTACGGACGTTGCACTGACTTGTATTGAAGGAAAAGAATTTTAAATTTTCGATGTAAGTTACTTTAATGCAAGTCCGACATTTTACGGAAAGTAGGTCAGAAATTGAAAATTGCACTTTTTTCAACTTTTCAAAACTATTTATATTAGTTTATTTTTGCTTGAACATTTTAAACTCATAATTTATATATAAATCTATCCATAAAGTATTGTGAACTAGTTATGTTACACCCTTTATTTATGTTTTAGAAGCTAATAGTGAATTATTAAATGATGAAATTTATAATATTCACTACTAAATGAACAAATAAATACCTAATAATCTCGTACCCCGCACCTACAGGTTTGTTAATCTTAACCAAATCAGTTCGCAATTTCAAGTTTCAAAAATATTTTCATTACAATAGTATCTACTGTTTATTTTATGTAAGTCTTAGTTTCCAATTTTAAAAAATGTGTTCAAATACTGTCATATAATAGAGTAAGTATTATTTAAACTGTTTTACAATATAGTATAATAATTTATACTGTAAGCAATTTATACATGGATAGCAGGCGCGTGCAGTGAGTGTACATAGTGCAGTGAGTGTATATATTATGTACGTAAAAGTCATGCTTCATGTATTATATAATTGAGAAAAATATAACAATTAAATTTATCTAAGTAAATTTTATGAAATATTACGAGATAAATCTATTATTACGATTCTTTTTCATAATACATGCTTAGAAAAAATCAGACTTCATTGTTGTCATTACACGCCACTGGTGGATAGATATATTGAATTAAAAATAATTGTGTTAATAAAATATTTAAGAGTAAGCATAGTTCACTCACATATTTTAATAGTTTATAATTACTCATCTATTTAAAAAAAATATTATTTACTTAATTATGTTGACTTATTAATCTTACTCTTGCTTACTTACTTATTATAAATGTATCCCCGATAGATAATACGAATTAAGGATGATAATATCTTTCCAAAAAGACAATGCAAATACACTGCCAATAACATTACCTCAATGACTCCAATATTAACAATTTAATGCAATTTCACAAACCGTGAGTCAATTATTGATATTGGCGCAGTGTCGTGAACCGTACACACGAGACAATTACACCAAATACCATATCTATCCGCCAAAATTAGTCTTATCTTATATGCTGACTGTGCTGTGTAGGTATTGTGAGCGTTCTCTTCAGTATTCTGAAGCTATGTTAAGAAATTATTTGCAGGATACGCTCCTGAAATTACCCTTTCCTGGCTCCATTACCGAAAATGTGCTGAAAATGTAAGGTTTCCGTATTTACACTTTCGGTTTTAGCTTAAAGGGTTTATTACCTGAGATATATATCTGCATTGAAAAATTGTAATATATAATTCTAACTTCACGATCGATTTTCAATTTTAGATAATTCACAAATTTTTCTAACTTTTACACAAATAATGCAGAAGGAATTCCGGAACTAAACTCCAGAAAACTTAAATGTACCTTTTTCGATCATGACCAGAAGACAATAAAATTGAATAGAAAACCCTCTATTAAAAAGATGATCTTATAACGCCAAAATATTTTATTTCCACCATAATCTTGTAGTCGGCGTTAGAAGGTTATTTCTGGTTTAAAGATCGTTTAGAATCAGGAGTCAAAGTGCATCCAGAATCGGTATCACTAATCACTTCAATTGACTTACGAAAGACCGTTTTCATTTTATCCATACCCAAGAAATTTTATGCTCAGAGATGGCAGCACATTCACTAATAAAATGTTACCAATAATATTATCGTTGGGTTTGATGTTTACAGTGTAGATATTATTCACGATGATCATTTAATTAGGCGGAAAATATTAACTTTGTTACCACTACGTGAGCTTAATAATATTTATATATTTTACTACTTACTTTTCGAGTCTCCCTTCGACAGATAAATTATTAATCTGCCTATTTATGAATATAGAAACTAGAAATTCTAAAAATCTTGAAATTAGACTAAAATAACATCGCTTTTGTGATTTCGCGAACCACATTATAGATAATAATTATTATTTTCATTTATGTACTATTAAACTTCTCCATCCCATCGCGCATAAGTAAAAATACATAGTTAAAAATAAATTAACTAAGGGATTGAACTCAGAAATAATAAATACTTTAAGAAAAACTGCTTCTTAAATATTCGCGAGGGGGGACATTCTTCCGCTGTAACCTAACCCCCTTCCTTAAGGAACGGGTTTTTCTATGTGTATATCTATCTAATTGAGTCATCTAGTTTGTTTTTTTTTTTGTAAATTTTACTCACGTTATAATATTTTTTTAAAGATAGCGAAAAGTTTATTATTTGTCTGCCAAAATACACGTCGAAAACAATATAATTTGATTAGTATTTTTAATCAAATTTCTACTAAACAAGTCGCCTTATTTACGTCATTTTTTTAATTTCATAAGTCGCAAGTCGAGCGAGCACCGAGTACAATTTTTCAATGCGGCTGTACCGCGGCCCGCACTCCCCGCTGGAAATACTTTCCCCTAAAGCATAATGGCAAATTTATCTTTCAGGAGAGCTAATGGTATTCCCTGCGCGTTTAATGTAGTCGGCTTCTACGCGGAGGATCGTATGGCTCGGTGTGAGATTTACTGGTACAGATGAGCACGTGAGCAGCGTTGTGTGAATCAGCAGCACGCATCGACTTTCCAAATTAATCTACTGATACAGATGTTTCATCTCGGCGAAAAGGGGAGAGAACGTAGAAATAACATTTTAAAATTTTATTTAATTTATACAAAATTATGCCTTGTACTTTACACATATTAAGTTCTACCGTCATAACTATAGTTTCAAGCGAAACATAATTATTAATTACACCTAATTATGTAATAGACTTCTACTAAAAACTTTAGTAGTGGCAAAATAACGTGTCTGTACGAAGTTTACTTTTTTGCAAATTAAAAAAATAATTTAATAAAAAAGCAAAAAACGTATGAAACCAATATTTATTGAATAATCAACACGTTTCGGTGTTAATGACCCCTTTATCAAGATACAACGTAAATTAAAATTTTTAATTGGAACTATAGACATTAACAAAAAAAAATAAGTGCGAGTTGTATAACTAATTAGAAACTACCGCACAGACGCATTTTTAATTTTTTTTTAAATCATCAATATTCTTACTATTTTCAAATTAAACTAAACGCTTGTGCTATGAAAACAAGATTAACTTACTGGTCGGAGATGAAGACTGAAGTGAGATTCGAACCTGCGACCTTTGGATCTTGAGGCGAGAGTCTTGATCACAAGACCAACAATCAACTCTTAGGTACATACAAAATAGGTATATTTTTTGTATTCAAATCAACCACAAAAATATCTTTAGAGAAATTATTTTGATTTATTAAGTTAAAGACTAGCTAGAATTTATTGCTAGTTAAGCAACATTGAGTGAAAGCTCTTTTGAAAAGTAAGGCACATGCACTTCCGAGATGCATCCAGTTCCTTTGGTTATCCTTGTTTAATGCTCCATATACATTGCCCTTGTACATGTGCGTCATTCGTTCAATCATTCCACTGAAGCTGTTTTATATGTATATATGTGACACTATTGCGAAATATTTTTGGCTTCTATAATGTTAACCATTTATTTAGAATAAAATCAGATTATTCCTTTTACAGCTTTAACGGGTAGGAGGCTCCTGTCTTGGCTATCATCTTTGCACCGTGAGGCAGTGTAAAGTACATAAATATTAATGAGAATTCTTATAGCCAAGCGGTGCAGATGGAGTATCTACCTATCTATCTATTTTGATAGTAAATTTGCTGTTTTATAATAAAAAAAAGAAGCTATATATAGTTGGAGAAGAGTAGCTATAAAGTAGCTATAAGAAAACTGTATTCTTTAACTGAAATTGACTTGTTTCTGTTTGAAATTAGAGTTAGGTACTAACATTTTTTTTTTATTTGTATTTAAAAATATAACTTTATTAAAAAAAGATAAAAATATGATATTTACATAGTTTTAAATCACTCTTACGAAGAAAATTCCAATTATTAAAATCTTATAACAAAATTTTGAAATTCTAGTATTCAAAATCTTTTACCAAAACAAAAAATCTTCTCTATCATTTTTTGAAAATAATATTTTCTCGGTGAACAAACAACTAATTTGTTAATTAAATTAAACTACAAAGGTCTCACAGAGACGAAGCTATTTATATAAGAAATGTACTTGGAAGTCTTTTCTTATTTTTAGCTTCATCTCTGTGAGACTTTTATGATTTATATTAATTGATTCACCATCCCTGTGGAGACAAAATCCAGTAACTATGTTCTCAGAAAATATCTAAGTATAAAAATTTTGTTGAACTGTTGAGTGTATTATTTTCCTTAATTTCTTTCAATCCTTCCATCTCTTCCCCTATACAGCGCCAGTTGAAAATATTTAAAACGACGCGGTTAAGAATTTGTCTAACATATATAGCGGATATAATATACTAGTCACGTGATTCTTTTCCATTTACACTAACCAAGCGCCGGGTTCGGAAATCGAGCACACCCTCCAAATTCGAGTATCGCCGCTTGAGATTCCTCGCCGCACTTTACCTCGAATTCACAAAAGAAAAGAAGTGGTCTTCTTTTTCATTTGTGAGGAAATCGGATACACCTTGAGACGTTAACAATTCCTCTCCTCCGGACCTCAGCCGCCGCACGGAATGATGCGATCGTTAAAATGATAGTACGGCGATGATGGCTGCGGGCGCGGGGGCCGGGGGTGGGAGGCTGCAGTGCGTGCCGCACCCCGCACCCTGCTCCCCCCCACGGCCACGCGCCGATATATACCGACCCGCTGTAACCATCCCATTCATCCCCCTACTAACGCACCGCTGAGGGTGCGTCGACGCAGTCACACGAAGAACACAATTTTTGATATAATATTTTTCTAATCAAGATCTGAAAAACTAAAAGTGGTTTTAGAAATTTCTTAGATGTAACTGTATAATTAAAAATATTTAATATATTAAGAGTCTTGTCGCCATTGCTTCGAGGAACATTTTGTGATGAGATAAATGATTAGCTGTTTTAATTGGGAAACACATATCTTTAATAACCAAATACTTCTTGCCAATAGTTACCTTTTAAATTGGTTTTCACCATCAGTTATTAATCGTTATAATAATGGAAGTATAGTCTATAAATAGTCATAAGGTTTGATATAAATTTTATGGCTATTCAAAAAATTATTATATTTCATCACTGCGTTTTGTCTTCAATAAATTCATAATATAAAATTTCAACTTGAACAATTCGGCAAAAGTTTATAGTTTTAGCAAATTTTTCTCTTGCCAGCGACATAAAGGTGTGTGACGCTGAAAACTATTTCCTAGAAAGAAATCAATTGATTTCTAAATGAAAAAAACGGTTGGGCCATTCCAACGTACACGCGTTGGGTTGTAGCGTTGGCCTAAGCGTAGCGGGATACCGCCCAGGGATTTGGTGTAGGGCGGTAGGAGTGGAAAGGGTGGCTCTGCGGGTGGGAAATGCGACAAGAGAATGTCTGACCTAGAATTACTAGATTAGCTCCTCGGACCTTTATTTTTCCTTCAATCTCCTTGCCGTGACATTGGTTCGCTCGCTCTGAAATGTTTAACTTTATTGTTTCAGTTTCATCAGAATACTGAATTTTGACTCTGTTGCTCTGGTGCATCTGTAAGTTTTATTCTCGTTTGATCTTGAAAAATCTGATCCGATCCGTAAAATTCTATGAATCTTACGAACTAAGCGCCGCACTCTTCTTTCTTTACAAACTCTTGCAGCATCCACATTTATACATCTTCACATGCAAGCCGCCAATTTTTGAGGCTCCTAACAGAATTTCTTCCAGTATTTGACTAAGCTGATGAATCCAAGTCTTTTGTAATCACCATCTCTTTATTGCACCATCAAGATAAGATCATAATTGAAAAGTGTTTACTATGGTTATAAATTAATGACAAAAAAAAGTTGTTTAAAAATGAGTTAAAACTTCAACGCTTGATTTTATTTTACCTATGAAAACCAGTTCAGACTTATCTCTTGGGCATACAAACCATAAATCTTTTCTCCCGTCAGTTAACCAAAAATATATGCAAGATAAGAATGTGTAAACAAGGAAATTAAATGAAAATCACGAAAAAAATGTTAAGTCTTTCTATTTATCTCAGCCATAATTTTTCAGGTGTCTGGGGCATTGTATTTACGTGTCTGAAAGAAAAATATTCAGCAAAAAAATGAGTTAAAGCCTATTTCATTTGCAAGACGTCTGAAAAATGGCAAGGTTTCACGGAGAGAAGAAAAGAGGGTGAAGAAGAGACTGTGTAAGGAATTAGAGGGAGACAGGCTCCTCGAGAGGTATCAGATGGAAACTTTTCTTACTTTATTTCCTCTCCGTCTAGCGCAAACAGTGGATTCAGAAAGTAAAAGCAATTAATATAAATGTATACTCTTCCTGATACTGATTACATCCGGCGGTGTGAAGAAACTCGAATAAAGATTGTTCTGGTCATGGAAACATTAAAGTTTATCAAATAACTGATTTTAAAGTACACGAATTGAGTGGAAATAATCTAAGCACATATATTTAAATCTGACATTATAATACAAAACAAAATCACAATTTTTTTTTTGTGAAACGCAAAATCTTTTTTAATGTCGTCTGTTATATAAAATGACTGAGGGTTTGAAGGTTGAAATCCAGACAGTTTCAACTTGAAACAATTCTTCGTGGCGTTCGTCATATTTACCGCTTTCGTTTGTTGAAAATAAAAAATTCTTACTCCTGCGACATTTTCTACTGTGTTCATTTTTATTTGAAATTGCGGGCAAAAATTTCAAAGCAAATGTTTTTCACCCACGTAAAAAGGAACCTGCATGATATTAAAATTGTTTATGATATTCCCTTTTCTTCGCGTGTATTTGACAACGTTTTTCACTCTTGGCATTTTTTGAAAATCACCCATGAATATTTATTCTGCCGCCGTTTTTATTATGAAGGCCGACAAGGGTAGCGGAAGGCTGCATTTTTTCCCGCGGGCCCCGACAACAACAGGCCGGGAGAGAAAGGTAGGCTCGGATGGAAGGCGCGGAGTTTAGGGCGATTCTTCCGGGCCCATTGTAGCACACTGACAGATATTAAATTCAAAAGCCCATCTATTACGCAATTTTGAAGTAAGACTTATGGGTTGTGCGTGTAAACATGGGTTGTTTGTGATGCCTTCGGTGATAAAAAACGACAAATAATGGTGCTTTAAAAATGCTCGTCTCCTGCTACTCCTTTGTAAAGTATCCGTGACGTCACACGAATGAGTTATCGTGAAAATTTCTAACACTCCAAATATATTTTGGTATTGTTGGGGTGTCTATATATACATGGTGTTAAAATTTGATCACGTGTTATATTTATTATTTTTTAATATTTTTTTATGCGTTAACTTACTGCGTTATTATTGAAAATAAATTGTGTTGCTTGTGAAGCTTCACACATCTCATACTTGTGTTCAAATAAAATATGCTACGACTTCTTAATAGCAATGGCATAAAATGGGGAAACTTTCTCATGGATGTGTTTTGGATCTGGTGCTTAGAGAGGAGCATAGTGTACGAATGTACGACTTTGAAATTAATGCCGACAAAGTGAAATGCCATAGTGACAATGCGTAATTGAACCAAAAAAACCACGGATAGATCCATATTGTATATTCGACTACGTTGTTGAATAGTTGAACGAAGTAAAACGGATAAGTACTGAATATTTTCAAAAGCACACAAGAAGATGTAGGTTATTGGGAGGTAAGTCGGTGGGGTGAGGTTAGTAGACAACAGATAGATGAGAAAGGTGATCTCAGATCCGAAGGCAAAATTCAGTTTGATCAAAGGAGCGGTGGAGCGATAATACACAGTCTAAGCAAGCAGTGGACCCGCAGTGCCAGCAACAAAACTAAAGGGAATCAGTAAATGTATATCATACCATTAAATAGATTATTTAATACTTTTCTAAATAATTGTTTTATAAAGGAACCGGTTTATTCAAAAATCTGCATCAAAATATAAAATAAATCATTAATTAGGATAAATCATAGACGTCTCACAGTGGTTGAGCTATTCATATGGGAAACGTGTATGGAAGTCCTTAAAAAATGCGCTGGCTTAAGTGACCACTTTACAGATCATAAGCCTTGTGGCTTCCTTACACGTTTCCCATACGAACAAGTTCGTCTCTGTGAGACTTCTATAATTTATATTTATTAATATTCATCTCTCTGTGGACAAAATTCAGTAATTGTGTTCTCTGTTTAATATACAAATTAGTATAATATTTTATGCACTAAACCTATTAAATGTACTTTAGATACGACAATATTCTGTTACGAGTTCATTCATATTTAAAGTGTCATTTAAATATATAGAATAAAATCACAGTTACACTTTAGGTATTTATCACGTTATCTAGTAATATATAATAAGTTAAATATAAATATGGATAGGCAGGAAGTAAAGAACGCGTTACTCTTTAATTAGAACAGGCTTTTATCCAAGAATGGATAGAATGGGTGATAATGATGTTGTTAGTTTGTCTCGCTATATCATTTTTTTTCAAATACAAATGCAAACACGGAATACGTGTCACGTCATTATTCTATTTCAAAACTAAGCTGTACGCCAGTGCTATGAAAATACGACATATTTCTGGTCTTCTAAAATGCGTCTCGAACCAGCAACCACTGGATCACTAGGCAAGATTCTTAACCACTACGCCATTAAGCTAATCTTTCTTTTAGAATAA
Organism: Agrypnia vestita; assembly: GCA_016648135.1. Classification (NCBI taxonomy): domain Eukaryota; kingdom Metazoa; phylum Arthropoda; class Insecta; order Trichoptera; family Phryganeidae; genus Agrypnia; species Agrypnia vestita. The sequence continues at coordinate 130,493 of JADDOH010003640.1, read as the reverse complement.
ATTTCTGTTTGGAACTCTACACCGTCCAATCAATGTTGAAATCATACGCTCAAAATGTTTTAAATATTATTGGATATTTATATTAACATTTACATCTTAACAACTTCATTAAAATTATATAAAAACAATTAAAAAATGTGTGAATATTTTATTAAGTTAATCATGACATTTATGTAACTAATAAATTACTCCAGAATGGCGGGTATACCGGAAATAGCCACACATTATATGTACATTTATGGAAATTGAAATATTAAATATGTATGTTTGTATTCGATACACAAAATGATTTAGGACGCGAAAGTTAATTGTGTTACGTGAAGCAATAGAAAATGATGGCTTTTGTGCATTCCCTATAAGGATAGAAGTACGCCATGAATGTTTAGATATCTGTTTGGGTATGAACTGGGGATACTTAGTCAACAGGTCACGTGGCGCTTATCCCAATAATGGAGGATGATTCTGAGGCGGGGAAGATGCTCCCACGGCCTGATAAATCCGAACACGTGAAACAAAAACACCGCGGCTTGCCAATGTAAACGGAATTATTGTATCTACCAAGTAGCAAAAAGTATCATACCCGAACGGCGCTCGCCTAGCGGAAGAAATAAATCAAAATAATATTTGTTTGCGGTTAAAATTTATGTTTTTTACTTATTCCGACAATTTATTTTACTTTCTCGAGCTGGCCAGGATTTCGAGGATTTCGAGAATCTTTTTCTTTTCACGCTTTAGGAATATACAAAATTCGGTTAAGCAACAAATATAATACAACCTTGTACCGTGTATGTATAAGGATGGGAGTGCAGATGAGTGCAAATGAAATGAAATTCAATAGTCATCTGCATAAAGAAATACTCATTATTCGGGGGCAGTGGTGAGCTTATCAATAATTAAATAAAGCCTCAGGTTTTCATAGCCGTTTATAAACCTCCGTATATGAGTTTTCTGGAATTTTATAATATATTCTAATGTTTTGGATCTCTTGAATAGTCCATAATAGTCCATGGTTAAGAAAATATATGAGGCGAATGTTGAAGGCAACAGGAATAGAGGGCGTCCGCCAAAGACCTGGCACGATCAGGTACTACAAGTATTTGAGGATGGCCCTGTTAAAAGCCGCAACAACCGTAGAACGTGTATGAGAAGATGTATGAATGTGGCCGAACCAAAAGTGGTGTGCCAGGATAGAAGAGTGTGGCGTTCAATCGTCTCTGCCTACCCCTGCAGGGAAACGGCGTGATGGTTAGTTAGTTAGTTAGTTAGTTAGAATAGTCCATCATCAGGGTGAAATATAATATAACAATATCGTATCGAAAAGGAGATGTGTCGATGTTTAGTGTCGGTGGTTATTTTGTTTTGTAATATAGTTATATCGTACTTGAAACAATATGTATATGTATACATTCCATGTATTGCCGGATGTGTTTAGAAAAAAAAAGAAAGAAAAAGAATAAAGAGAAAAAAAATTATAATATAATAATCAGTTGTTTTCAATTACGGACCATCATCTTTATTAATGTTCAATAGATTTCCAGTGCAAGCCTGGGAAAACGCGCATTATGACTTTGGGATTTTATAAAATCTTGGCTGTAAAGCAAAATGTTGATCAGTATCGGCAAAATAGCTAAGAAAACTCTGCATGGAAGATTAATTTTAAGCCAAAGTGGGAAAACATATTATGCTTAATTAATAAATCTTTTGGTTCATGTTGAGAGTCGTCTTGTAGTACTACTAGAAGAAAATACTACCCTTTCTAGCAAGTCAATAATGTTGTAAAATCTGTGTTGCAAAATTGCCACAAAACAATCAAAAAATATAAATAATATTTCATGCCTTTTAATAAAAGGTTTATTTTAAGAATTTTTATTAAACTTTTTTAAGCTACTTCTTAAAATAATAAAACTTTAATAATATTCATGTCGCTTAAATATTTTTAATTATTGATCGTGCATCTTTCAAACGTCTGGATTCATTCAAAATTTTACTGAACTCTCATTTCTAACTCCACAACTTACGGTCTCCCCGCACAAAAGGCTGCATTCATCTTTATTTTCTACAAAAATACGCAAACGGTTCCATATATTCCAAGTGGTCCAGAAATAAAATGATTGCTTGAACATATTAGAAAATAACATATATGGTAGTTAAAAATTGATTAATAGTGAGAGGATTTTTTTTTAAATTTATTGAATTAATAAAACATAAAATACTTTATTACAATGATACTAAGAAAATGTTGACAATTCAATTTTTTTTGTACCTACCAAAAAAAATTATGATTGTAGTGTGTGGTGACGGAGCGAGAGATATAATATAGTTCTTTTATTTTTTATTATGCAAATAATATTATAATATTATATCAGTCAGCGCTAAAATAGAGCAGGGAAGCATTTTATTATCATAAATTGTACCTAAGTATGCCGTATATGGAAATAAAGCATTTCACAATTTTTTACACTTTCTTTGAGTTGAGTCTCAAAATCAAAATTAAAACTGTTTTTTGGTTAGATATTTTACAGACTTTTAATTTGTAAAATTTTCTGATTTTTAATAATATTTCATATACAGTAGTTATACTCATATATATAAATAAGTACATTAAAAAGAGGCTGAGAAATTGTTCCTTCTGTGAGAAATTACGTAATCTATGAAAATGTTATTTTCTTCCCCCGCGTTTAATAATTTTGGCTAAGATTATTTAAACAAAAACATAAAAGACAGATAAATGTGAATTTTATTTATAGGCTAGAATGAACTGAATACAATTCAGTTTATTTTTAATGCAAACCCAGACCAAATTTAACCCAGTGCAAAACAATTTAGAAAATTGTTGATGGTTGCAAACGCAAAAAATGATGTGAGATCTAAAACAAAAATGGCCATTATTTTTAAATACGATAATATAAAAATTAGAAATAAACTGTTAACTGCCAAAAAATAAGAAAATGCATCTAAAATATATGATTTTTTTCTGAGATTTCTGAAATGGAATGCCTCTTACGCAAGGGATCAAAGTAAAAAAAAATTAAAATAACTCTTTTTATTTCAAGAATTCCGTGTTAAAGAAATAACATCCTTTCATTTCTAAGTATAAATTTTCTTCATTCTCCTCACTGTGTAAAATTTGCCTTGAGTGTGGACTCACTCTCATCCAAACCGGTCATACGACCGAGTTGAAATTACAATTCCTTCCTCGCTGACTCAGCGACCAGAGTGGACTAAAGAGCTTCTCTTTGGATCAGTTTACCTTATTTAATCTCAAACAACATTATATATTTGTAGAACTTTTAATATAACATGAAGCACACCTCCGACGGCGGAGTTGATACTCCATCAGGGGGTAAAAAGCGCCCCTCAGTTCCGGGCCAACTTGAAATTTTATGACTTGGCAGAGGAGGTTTTGCACGCTGCAAGGTTTATTACTATTCCGATAGAATTTTTATATTTACAAAATCATTAGATACATGAATATGATAAAACTACTGAAACCAAACTGCATATTCCGAGTATTTTGAAGAATTAACTTTTTTATTTTGTGCCCTGTGTAACTTGTGTACCTTGAGCAAACTTTCTTACGATTTACGTAACATCAAAATAGAGAACAAAATGTATACACCATGACATAGATAATGGAAAGTTAGTTTGCGTCCATCCTGATGAAGATACGGTGGTAACTGGTAGATGTAGAGTTACTAGTTAAGTGGTTAATACAAAGTTGTTTACTTAAAATTAATAATTATGTCCAACCACAAAATTAACGCTATAAACGTAGAAAATATATGAAACTAGTCTTTTCATTTCCATGTGTATGATTATGGAGTTCTATAAACTTACCCCCAAATTAATAAACTTTAAAGCCATAATATTATTAAATTGATCCAGAAAAAAGAATTGTAAACTCAATGTTCTTCGTCGCTCTATTTGTATACGTGTCCTATTACTCTGAATATAGCATGAAACGAAAATATAGATGTAGAAGATAGGTACTATAATAAATTATACGATGAGTACCTATGTGACCCAAAGTACTTAAATACTCAACAAAATTTACGATATAATGAAATGTTAAAACAGTTAAATAAATAAAAATGTTCTCAGGTTTTCACGGCCGTTCAGAATCTTCTAAGCGTAGTTTTCTGGGATATTATGCCGTGTATATCTGACCTCTATGGCCAACGATTCAGATGCCATTGCAGAGTCTATTGTCAGGGCTGTGCGATGAGTATATGGTGATTGAGGTTAACTATTTATTGGCTTGCGATACCGTACCGAAATCGTTACGGTATTTGGATTTCGGTACGGTAATGCGAACCAATAATTAACTTCAATACATTCTCATTACATCATCCCCGATGATGGACTCTGCAAAATTATATCGATGTTTATAATTACTATTAATTTATGTAAATATTCACAATCATAAATATTTGTAAATACAAAATAAACCTACAATAAACTAATTTTGCAATTCTTGGTAAATATTTGAAAAAAATACGTTTACTTCACTTAATAATATTAAAATGATGTATTTAACAGATAACTACATAAATTTATATTTCAAGCGTGTTGTCAATCCTACCTATTGATGCACGTTATTCTAGTTTTATTCGTGGTTTAATTCTCAATTCGCGTCGTGTTCTCCGCCGTAGAGTACATCTACCGGCACGAGGCATACACGTGCGAATAAAACATACCGATAATTTTTTTACGACCCCCGTTTCAGGTTTTCCCTGGCACACTCTACGCATGCGTCGAACTTGAGATACGTGACTGCGCCAAGGAGCAAAGGTGAAGCCTTCTTGCATGTACGCCCGTTCGTTAATGTTTACCAACACGAGAAATAACGGGGCTGAACGGGCAGAACTCTAGAAAAATCCTGCCCCTGGGATCGTTTCGAAGGATAAGCGTTATTTCGTTGCATCCTATCATGTCCAAACAAGCGGTTACCGGACACCCGATGTTCATGAATGCATTAAATTGTAATACTCGATACATTTTATATTAGAATAGGTACTTGAAATTAAATTTACATTGTTCAAAATCGAGTTGCTACGATACTAACTACGAAACCCGAACTAAATAAATACTTGACTTAGAATATGCCAGTAGGATCGATTACAGTTTAGTGGACTGAAATAGTACCGTTCTGAATTTGTTTTTTACTTACTTTTCTTTAATTATTATAATATATATTTTTTTTTAATGGTTTTTACTTATTACTGTTTAAGAATATATAAATATACACAGATGGCGTGTGAGCGAGATGGCTGTCGAATTAAGCTTGTTTGGTTTGAGAACCAGACGGTCACGTAACAAAGATATTCTAACAACAAACTCAACACCATCGCGCCACTAACTTGCGAAGTAGGCAGAAAAGATGGAGCGCCGAACTTTTCCATTCTGACACACAACTCTCGCCTCATCCACATTCAGACATCTTCGCATTCAAGCTCGACAATTGTTGAATCTCCTAACAGTAGTATCTTTCGGTTCTGATTAATCTGGTCAGGCCACGTCTTTCGTGATCACACTCTCTTTCTGGCGTGTATCTTTCTTACCATTATTTGCTCATTCATTTGCTCAACAAGTCCAAACCACCTGACTAATATTTATTCCAATTTTTAGAAAAAACACTTGCATTAGTATAAAAATAAAATATTTTTATAAATAAACTATGTTTTAAGAACACAGTTACCAGATTTTGTCCACAATCATTAATTAAGACAAATTATGAATGTCTCACAGAGACGAAGCTATATACAGGGAAGAACATGTATGGAAGACTTTATTAGGTAACAGAGTTTACAACCTATCCTGGATGGCTTAAGTGATCAATTTACATAAAACAATTTTCACCGATTCCACCTAAGAACAAACATGTATCTATAATTTTTTTAAAGTTGTATATTTATGTAACTCATTTTACACATTTGATACAACCACCCCATGGCCATCTATAGTAAACGTCATTCTAATGAATTAATATAATATTTATCACCCGTAAGAGTCTATTTAAAAATAAAATATCATTATAAAAAATTCCGAAACACGTAGATGTAATTAATAAAATATAAGAAGATATAAACAAATAATAAAATCAATTTTTAAAATGCCAGTCTACAAAGTTGCTTAACCGATTGAAAAAATAAAATATCATTCACATGGGGCGGCCCTCGTAGCCCATTGGGTATAACACTGGCTTCTCACACCGAGGTTTCCGTGTTCGATTCCCGGTGGGGTCACAATTAATCTATGTAATTTACTCAAACCTGGGTGTGTTGTGACGTGTTTCGCTTCTGTAATTGGTTCTCTTGGCCTGTTGAAGTGTACAAAAATAAAGTGAGCAAAGATTCGACAACTTAGTTTTTAATAGAAAAGAAATGACAAAACACATAGATAATTGGGTACATTTTCTTACAACGATGGTAGAAATCATTTTTCGATACTACTTGCTTGTTGCTTACTAAAAAAACTTGATAAATATTAAAATAACTGATATGATTCCACACACATAATCGACGACGCACACAATTAAAAAAAACACACGTCTTTCACGTAAAACCTTCTTGGAATGGAACAACTTCTTGGAACAACAACAACTATAGGTACATAAATGTTACAAGAACCTTTTTTGTACTTATTACCTATTGTAATTGTGTACATTACGTTGATATTCCATCTTTTTTGTAATTTTCTTGTTATGTCTTTAGACAGCTATTTTATTTGAACACGTTTAGTTTCATATTATGTAAAATCCCAATTCAAGGTGTATAAAAAAAATAATAAGAAAGTTCTTTGTTACGGCCAGTGTCATGGACTGAGACACAACTACATGAATCTCAGTGTCAAGTACATGTGACAGTTGAATACGAAAATTGACAAGCAATCGGTAGAAAGAGACAAAAACTCAAACCCTCCATATTAGATATCCGATTTGACAGCAAGGGTTGACATAAATATTACCTTTAACCTTAAATACTAAAATTATTTACCCTGAAATGATAGACAGATAGAAAGCATTCTGTTGCAAACATTCATTTCATGCTAAGCCCAATTCCATATTACTGGTGAATTGATTAACACTTGATATTTAATGTACATTATAAAAACACTATACTTTCCATATGTTCGATCTATTTTTACTCCCTTTCTTTTAACTCGTAGCGTCTGCTTGTCTGCCGAAAAAACTTTGGATCGATTTTTAACCCTTTTTCCGTGATCCAATCGAGCACTTAGCAGGCAGACTAATAGATAAAAATTATCTAACCAATTTTCGTTTGAAAAATTTAATTATAGTATAATTTTGAATTTTTCGAAATTTTAACGGTTTTTTCAAATTGGAAACCATACAAAAATAAAGGAACCTGACGCGTGGAGAAGGCGCGAAACCTTTTTCAACTAGTCTGACTCGAACCATAGGTCTGATTAGACGGTTTCGCAGACGCCGTTCCCCTATAGCAATTATTACGTTTTCAATATTCTATAAGTTTTAAGGATAATAATATACATGGAATAGATTTTCCACATGAACTTAAAGCAAGAGAAATATGTTGATAGAATATCAAATTGGAAACAATACAAATGAGAAAGGGAGTATAATAAAAAGTTGGTTAGTTTTTTTTGTTAAATATGCTTTCGATGTTAAACACAATGTACAAGCATCAATAGAATTAAAAAATTCAGAACTGATTCATCAAATATAATAATACCAGACCAGAACCCAAACCAAGATTGCAAAGTCATCTAATATTTTAAAAATTCCACCACTACATATTCGAAAGATATAGGCTCTGACATCTTCCTACATAAAATATCCGATTCTAAAGTGGACTACCTAGATCTACTGAGACATATAACCCTTCGAGTGCCATCAATTCAAATATTGTTACCCTTATTTACTATTGTTACCCTTATCCCAAGCGAAACTCATTTTTCAATCGAGCCTGAATGTATTTCAATTCACACTTTATGGAATTAGTTTCTTCCATACTTCAGCTTCAGCAATTAAATCGAGTTATATCGCGCAGATACATAGCCTACTTATATACCTAGCTAGTAAAAATTTACATTTTATAACTATTGTTCACTCAATTTTTATTCACTTCCTATTTTCTCCCTACTTCTTCCCTTCATTTGCTCTGGAAATATTTCAGTCTTTTTTTTAATTTCTCTCTAACTTTTTAAATCTCTATTTTTCCTTTCTCACTCTTAATTTTTGTGTCTCCTACACTTTTTTCGTTTTTGAGTTTTCAAAGGGGAAAATGTCACATTTTAATTATTTTTAGCCTTTTAATTTAATTTAATTTAATTATATATTTTTTTCTATCATTTTTCATGGCTAATTGTCTTTATACGTTACCTAGAAATAACATGTAGGTATTTGATTTTATTCGTATAAGGATTTAAGTTATCATTGAAACCTGTAAGTTTTCAAAATAAAATAAGTTATTCCAATTCTACCAATCCAACAAAAACAATCAAGTATTTAACAAACTTTCAGTCATTTAGTCGATTCACTTCGAGTTTGCTTTTAGTTAAATTATATATTATATACCTATATGCTCATTATAATCACTTTGAGTTTTCTTTAAGTTAAATTTTATATTATATACCTGTACGCGCATAATAATCACTTTGAGTTTTCTTTTAGTTAAATTATATATTATTATATGCGCATAATTAATTATAACATATTTTAATTCAATTTAACGCATTAGCTGTTTAGCTTGACAGGAAAATTTTAAGTTATTTAACTAATATTTTCGAGCCTACCGCTGCACGTCTACGCAAAAGTTTTCTTGACCCTTCCTCCAACCTCCAAGAGCTTTTCGTTGGATAAAAATCGGTTCAACTAAAACTTTTCGTTGTTTATTTTCTATCCAGTTCTTTGTTTCTGCAGAATTGGGCATTTGTTTTGTAACTTAATTTCAGAGTTAGGTCTATTTGTTCGATTGCTTTTGATATCATATATAAATTTCACTGAAAATGAAAATAGACTTAAAAAGTTCTCACTAAAAACAACACTCTAAGTTATTTGTCTATTATATGAATGGTTCTTATATGCCTCTCTACGATTAACCTGAAAAAATGGTATTTTATTCGGATACTTGTATCAATAAGTTGAGATACAAAATATATTGGTTTTTATAACAACTTGAAAATCGAGTTTTTAAAATTTATTTTTGTCATTGGTGTTATATTCACTAACTTCGTGTGCAGAATATTTAAAAACAAAATTATCATTAAAAATTTTCTATCTCAGTTCATGTAGCAATCATGAAATTATAAAGGGACTAATAATATTTTACAGCGGTGTGTTTATGTACCAATAATTGGGACTGCATAACAAGCTAGGATAAAATACACTTATATATATATATAGTATAAGCATATTCAATTTCACTCGCTGGCTTTAAATTTGTAATAATATTCCATGATGATATTGCCTTATTGATTATAATTTGTAATAATATTCCATGATGATATTGCCATGTTTTGTCCTTTTTTACGTAGAGGTAAGTCCTGCATGTTTTATATTACGTTAAAATTTGATAAAATGATTAAATTATTATGGAGATCGGAATGCATTTATGTACGTTAGGCCACAAACTGTCGATGACATTTTTCAATGTGAAATTTAATAAATCTGAAAATAAACAACTGTAAAAAGAAAATGATGTTTATTTTAAAATAATAATTATATTTATAATACTGTACTTATATTAGTCTTAATATATAAATTATGTATCTAATATATATTAAAAGTCAGTAATAATGTGGATGAAGACTATGAAATAAAGTTAATATTTTAAACTAATTATTTTGAAAAACAATACTGAAATCGATGTGTTCATATTTCAGTTTGTAAATTATGTAGTTTCAATATTGCAAGCCAAAAATATACAGGTAACTGCATCAAAATTTATTGAATTTTTAAATTTTTGCATCCAGCCATGAAATAAAAAATTCACGTGCATTCAACAGCCACTTAGGATTGCAGAGTTGCAGCATGTAAATAATATATGCCGAAAAAAAAAAGTAAAAGTAAGTTCTTCGTATCAAATACATATTTATTATATAGATATAAAAATAAATAAATAAATATATATATATATAATTATATATATGTTTGTTGAGATTTCCACGAGCGCTATTGTATGGAAAAATATGGGTCTTATTTTTTAGCCTTGACAATGGTACGTGATTATCGTGTCGAAACGTCGGTCTAGGTCTTCTCAGGAGCACCGAACATTTACAGGAAACGCGAGATTATTCACTAGATTAAAAACTACTTTTGTTCCCCAATTATATTTATATTAGAGATATAGATATCTATAGATATAATGTATGTATTTATATTAATCATTTTTCATACTATCAATGGCCAAATAAGAAATATTCAAAATATGCAATACAAGAAGCTCAGCTTTTCCGTTAACATCGATAATCGACTATATTTTTAAGAAAATATTAAACAAACTAGAAAATATAAAAGCCATTATTTTACAATATGTAATAAAGAACTATAAATCTTACCTTGAAGTACTGTAGTCATTGGTGTTTAAAATAAAATTCTATTAGTTTTAGATACACAAGTTTATCACTCTTACTAGTATTTGTATTACTATGCAAAGCTCTTGAAAAGCTCTTAAAAACTATATTATAATATTTTTTAAAAAAGCCTTGCTAATTTTTCAATATCACAAATTTACATTGATCGAAGCTCTTTATCTTATTTGTACATTATTAATAAAAAAACGTTTATATATTTTTATATTTTACGTGCTTACGAGTGTAAAAAGGCAACTACACGTATTCTTAAATCTAGGATATGGAAAGGTTGCGAGTAAAAGTTAAAAATCTAATATTTACGGAACGATAAATAGTGTTAATTTCGAAGATTCATTTTGTCACCGAAATAAAAACACGTAAAACATTTTTGTCTTTTGTTTAAAATAAGCCAAAATTTATTGCTCTTCAGTCGACAAACGGCACTTCAAAAACAACATCTTGAACTGTCAGCTGTCAAAACGCGCGTGTCACTTGCGCCGTAGTTCGCAGGCCGATTATTCGTCCGCAAAAGCTTTAAACCGTCGCGGGCGCGCGGTACCAACTGATCGCCCGAGAAACCCACCACTTGGTCGTAGAGGGAGAGACCGCGCGGCGGAAGAGTGCGGCGCTACGCCGTCCATCAGACAGGCCACGCGGCGGCGGCGGCGGCGGCACGCGCTGGTGCCGACGCATGCGCGTGCCGCCGCCGCGTGCATGTGCCGCGCCAGGAGCGGGGCCGGACTCGACGCGGCGCCGCGGCGCGCGTTGGCCGGATAGCCGACGGCGGATAGCGGGAAACGGATCGCGGATAGCGGATAGGTGATCCGATAAAGCGACGATGTTATTATTTCAGTTACCGCTCAGTCGGGGGGCGCTGTTTCCTTATTTGGTAGTTTTTATCTGTGGGTCGATCATCTGATGCAAAGAGCCACTCGTGTTATTGGAACATCTCAATAAAATGTATTTCTTATTTTTTTACACACACACATTTTTTATCAGTTTCGTTGTAAATATCGCTTCTGATATCTTTGAAAGTATGTATTTATTTGAGAAATCAAATAACTCATTGGTAGTAAGTTTTACAACACTACGAGGCAAACATTTTTTTTAACAAATATATATAGATTTCTTATAAATTACTATGGACTTATGAGAATGATTGTTATGTAATGAGATTAAAGATAAAGTAAGAAGAGAAGAAAGATAGGATGGTAATGGATTAAAAATTATGTTTTTAAATTTTTAAAGATATTAAAATGTGTTAGAGTTTAAAGAAGCTAAGGAATGAAAACAAATAAAAGATAGATGGAAAGAATTTTTTGAAAAAATGTATGAGAGCAACGGTAATGTTAGTGAGGATCGTTTTTAAGATTCTTTTGAGAATATAAATATGGATAAATTAAAAAAATCATCGAAGCACATGAAGAATGGCAAGATGTAACAATATTACTGCCGAGTCTATTTAGGATAGTGGACCATCAATAAAGTGTTGACTATTTAACTAATTTTTTTTAAAAGTCAATTCCAATGAATTTGACAAGGATTGTTATCATGCCTCGGCAAAAGGTCGCGCATGGACTAAGAAAGCAATCGAACTATTGAACTACGAGTATATTCGCAAAAAGGATGGGAGAATTGGATAGATACAATGAATATAGTGATAAATGAAAAGGTGCGGGGGTATTGTAGAATGAGCGATCATGGATGGAAGAAGATACGTTGATTAGACTTCAAGAGTCACAAACTTTTTAGTGCCTTTGTGGATATGCAAAAAGCATATAAAAGAGTAATAAGATGAAAGTTATGAAAGATATTATTGTGGAACGTATAAGGAGAAGATAATAGTCAAGAAAGTATGTAAGGCAAGTTTCGAAGGCTGCAAGAACAGAGTGCATTCGCAAAAGACATTAGAACTCAGTGCAATGTTTTTGAAAATCTCAACAACGAAGAACGTTCATGAGAAAGTATATGAAAGTGGAGTAAAAAAGTGGTGTGCCAGGACAGAAGAGTCTGGAGTTCAATACTCTCTGCCTACTCCTTCAGAAAAACAGCATGATGATTAGTTAATTTAAGTTAATAAATAATAAGTAAAAAAAAATAAAAAGTTAATAAAGCTAAGTTAGTAAATTGATATTATGGTATGTATGTAAAAGTTTGATATCATCTCTGTTATTTTGTTAACAAAAAAATCAAGCTCTTGAAATGAGCGGGGAGTGCACAGAGGCATTCTATTGATTATTTTGTTATTTACTGCATCCGTTTATTTCTGGTATCTTTGGAAGTAAGTCTCATCACAAATGTCCGTGTGATCCCTTCAAGATGTCTCACGATCAACTACTATTCTTCTACTTCAAAATTTATCATTTTGGCATTCAGCAGTATGAACAGCGGTGTGAACAACATTTCTAAATTTAAGGCGCGTGCTAATTTTTACTTGTTCAATCCTACTTTTACTACTACTTTCTACTACTACGGAACTACTCTGCTTCTTCGGTCTTCGTTTTGTTACTCCTCAATATTTCGTTACTCATATTTTTATACATTGTAAACTAACCTCTGAGCCATACGACCTAAGAACGATGTAAAGCGCTAGAGACATTGATGATGGCCTCAATAAGGTAGAGAACATTCGTATTTCTCACAAATATAATGTTATAATATGCACATACTCAAATATCTTAATACTTAATTTGGGAAATTTAAGAATAAATTAAATTCTATGTTTCAAACCACTTTATTAACTTAATTTGGGTTTTATTTTTGAAATCTTTTCGGTCTCAAAATAATAACTTCTTCAGGGCAGAAAAAATTAAATGTTCATTGTATTTTAATGAAAATGACTTTGGACTATCTTCGATAATTTCTACTAGTTCACAAAAAGTATAGGTAAATTATATTCTCTTTGTATGTAACAAGTTGTAGATTTTTTATAAATTTGTATTTAATAGAAAAAATTTCAATGTCTTAATGTATATATGTACATATCATTAAGTAAGATATAATATTTATTTTTTTGGTTTGAGTTTTCTGGAATATTCTTTCACGGTTCTGAGGCCTTTATTATAACACATCAGTCCCAATGATGGATTCTGCAATGGGATCCGAAATTTTGGCTAAAAAGGACGTAGAAATATGGCAGAATATCCCAGAAATCTCAAAACCAGAAAAATCTGAACAGTCGTGAAAATCTATTTGTAAAAAACATAAATGAACAGTAATTTCAGTATGTTGACTATGAACAATTTTTTCATATAATTGTTATATGTCAGATATTGATTTGTTGGGGTAAACAAATTGAACCTAGTTCTGTTGAAAGTGTCCAACCCACAAAATGCTAAGAATGTGATATATACTGGTTTGGATAGCTTAATACGTTTATGTGCTCAATATCTTTATGTGCTGGACCAAGCTCTAAGTGGGATAATTTTTTGTAAATTCAATATTTTTCTAACCCAAATCACGGTCATCGCCATTAAATCAACTCAAAACACATCCAAATGGTTTGAGTTTTTATATGGCTTCAAATTTATAAATTGGTTAAAAACAACCACATGGTGTGGACGCACTGTGCAACTTTTTAAATAATATTGTAGAAAACATCCAAGTGGTTTAAACGTATTCTTTGCCACAGATAATACTGTTTCCTCATGTTTTATAACATTCATAGAACAAAAAACCAACATAGAACAAAATAAGGACCTACTTTTTTTAGCGAAATTTAAAATAAATTAAATTTTAATAAATATTATTATTAAGTTCTACGGGTTAAGTATTTTTATGTGTTACAGCTGTTTCGGCTTCTAAGGCCATTATCAAACAGTGGATATACCACGTACGTGTTTGTCGTTTGTACGTGGTATATCCACTATTTGATAATGGCCTTACAAGCCGAAACAGCTGTAACACATAGAAATACTTAACTCTTAGAATTAATAATAATATTTATTAAAATTTAATTTATTTTAAATTTCGCTAAAAATAAATATGGAGTTCTACAAATTAAACACAAAAACCATAAATAAATAAAAGGACCTACTATTTTTCGTACATTCCGACATTTTATAGATAAAATCCTACCTGTAAAACGCGTCATAATATAACCGCATATAAAAGTTTTTTTTTCTTATAATATCATGAAAAATCATAGAAAATATCTCTCCAAGAAAATGAATATCTGTTGCAAGAAAATGCAATTATCAACGTATTAGATTTTGTAGATTCGAATTTTAGAAGCTATTCTCTCAAATTCCATGTGTTTCGGCAGAATTCTGTCCAATTGGTCTAAATAACAAATGAATCAAAAAAAATTGTAGACATGTTTCTATACACTTTTTGCATGCATTCGCTATCGGCTTTTAAATACCACCCATGCAGTATGCAATTATTAAACACGTTATTTTTAAGTTTGAAACAAATTTTCCAACGGCATTCTTCAGATATTTTTGCGGCTTTTTCTTGTGTGAAGTGATTATTAATTTAATTTGAGTAACATGATTATTAATTTAAATCCAAATAATGACCAAATCATATTGAAAATACTCGAATTATGTAAAGTCATCCACTTTACCCAAATGTTGAATGTTTCAGAGCTCTATCTAGTCGGAAAATTGGTAAAAAAATCAATTACAAGATTCCTCCACGACAAACAACAGAGAAAAAGAGTTAAATAAAAACATGTATTGGTGAGTATTGGTGAGTATTGGTGAGTGGAGAATCAGGTAGAAATGTGATCAAGATTCCGAGACCACGCTGAAGTTCGCCCGATTGCTCTGAGCCGGACATGTCCAAAAATGCCTGCGTACCTGCGACCCCGAGATATACAAACATGAGCAAGACCTCAAAGAAGATGGAGTAATAATATTGAGATTTATGCAGTAAAACCGGGTTTAAACGACTGGAGGCCCTACTGCAGCGACATACAACAGAAGCGCAAACTACTGTTTGAGAATGCCAACATTTTCAATGGATCGTAGCCGTGTGATAATAATGAAATAAAAAATCGTCATAGATATATGTAAGAAAAATAACCTAACCAGATAAAACCCCGTTCTAATTACAGCGTTTCTTCATAAAAAATATTTTTCATGTATTAATAATTAAATAACACTTGGTGACCAGTCAATTTATTGCTAGCGTGAAAGCAAGAAAAGTTTCATGGAAACGCGATACGGTATTCATTATAATATTATAAATAGGTTACAATGTACTTAACTGCTTAGAGCTAGCGATAAATGTGTAGGGAAGATAAAAATCAACAATATTTTTCATTGTAAAGGAAACTTTGCTAAAGGCGAATTCGATTTGCACGAAAATCGATTACCGCACCAAATAAAATGTCATTATTCCCCGCGTCAAGTGACTGAATAGTCGATTAAAAAACAGAGGACAAATTGTCAACATTTGGATACACCAATAGCTTGCTATCGAATATAATACGTAGAAATGAATTAGCCAAGTTCTGCTTAAAAATCATTTCTGCAATATTTGGCGAAAATGTTGTTAATCTATGAATGCTTTCATAATTTAAGTAATTTATTTTTGAATTATATTTTGGCGGATCAATTAAACGGTGACTGATAATAAAATAGTTTATAGTGTTCGACTACCAAAATTTCACTGACTTTATTGGAGTAAAGGTGGGTTTCCATATATGAATAATAATAATTAAAATAATCTATTACGTAAGTCGCTGACCTAATGCGCAGATTCCAATATTTTTTTTCGACATTATGTCGAGGGTGATTTAGTATTAGCGTGAATAAAGATGGTAGATATTCATGATCAAATTTCTAGTTACTGTAATTGAAATCTTGACTATTACTGAGATTTTAATCGACATGAATGATAGCAAGCTGGTAACTATTTCTCAGAATTATTACAATTTTCACAATAATTAAGTCACCAAATAACAAAAAATAAATTCTAGGCTTTACCAAATGCTTATCAATCAGTTTTACAAAATAAATCGTCACAAATGTGTACACAAGCATTAACTAGCTTCAATCCGTTGATTTGATTATAAACCTCGTTGTTATTTTTCAAACCCACCTTCGCTTCAAACGCACCACATAAAGAAAACATAATTAGTAAGGCAGAAAAAGCATACTTCGTTTCACCAAAAATTTCAAAAATCCTAAAACATACATATTTGTACTAAGCTCTCATCCGACAGTGTCTCGAATATGTGTCCATTTGGATCCCTTTTTTGCATTTGAAATCCCGACTATAATTTAGAAATTGAAAAAATGCTGAGGAAATACATGAAAACGCCGAACTTCACTAAACCCGGCACAACTAAGCAGATTCATTGAAATATTTAAAGTTAAAAAACAGATGCGCAGTTCTCCATAATTTTAACTTTTATGAGATCTGTCGAAACCTTATTGTCACATATAAATATTCACGTCTCAGCAAGGGCAACTAGAACACACGGTTTCTTTCACATTCCTGTAACTCGCACCAACATCGGATTATGATCATAATGGAAATGTGCCGAGCTTACAACAACTTGTTCACCGACATTGATATCTATTTTATGTCTTCATGTGAACTAAAAATCCAATTGAATATTTAGTGAAGAAGATAGAAGAAGTGAAGAAGCTTTGCAACATTTAACTAAAATTAAAATATGTACATAATACTCTGCAAAGCACGATATAAATTAAGCTTCACTTGGGTATCTTATTATGTTTGTTATTGTCACTTTTTGCATTTCTTCACTATATTCACTTTTTTCCATTGTATTGTTACTATTATTGTCTGTCAAATTTTATTTATTAACTATTGTTTTTGTTATAGGTGTATATTGTATATATCTCACTTATTGCACGTCTTCAATTTATTAATTTATTTCCATTCTATTGTTACTGTTCTTGTCTATCATATTTTGTTTATTAACTATTGTTTTTTTATATGTATATATTGCATATATCTAGCGTATTTCACATAAACAAAATTGTTTATACATAAAATATGCTAGAACATAGGTAAACATGTTCGACTATGAGTATCTATGCGTATCTACATACTTGTGTCTGTTTTATTTCCAAACAAATAAATAAATAAATGATTTTATTGTCTAAATTCATTAAAACTGTCGAGTTGGCTAACGTGAAACGTGTTATATTTATCTATATTCATCTGGTAGTAACAAATATGACGCATGTCCACCGTTCAAAGACGTTGCTGGAATTGCTTAACAACATGAATAAACAAAGTAAACCTAAAATGAATATGCATTATTGGCAAGTTATATTAGAAAATAAATGAAAAACTGAAAATCTGATTAATTATTTCTCTAAGTGTTTTTTCTCTATCTTGTAAAATTATGCATATAGAACTTTTTTATAAGGACACGCCTATAATTATAAGTTATATATCAAAGAAATTCACTATTTCAAAATAATATCTGCTCCATACATCTATTAAAGCTTACAATAATATCTATAAAATTATTTACCAATTCTAATGTAACTAGCTGTAACCCGTCAAAATGATGGTAATTTTACATGTTGGTTCCTAAATAATAAGCTATATTAATTTTTTTTTAAATTTAAAAAATAGTTTTTATACTATAAGGAAATTACGGACGTTACATTAAGCTAAAACAAAAAGACGGACGGACAGATAATGAAATTATTATGATTGGTATTATGCTGTGCTCCCTGCGCTTGCAGTAGTGACAGTGCGGTCGAGATGACCAAATTAGTTTTTTTTTCACAGGACGTAAGACTGAAAAATAATAAGAGAATCAATGTGAAATATTTAAAAAAATTACATTTTTATAAAAATAAATTTTATATTAACGGAAAGAAAACAATTTATAAAAAAAAAATATTTATTAAATTATTCATCACGATACAATGTAAAAACAAACTAAAAAATAAAATATCAAATTTTATTAAAATATAACCGATTTACGTTGATGAAAGCACCATCGCTCCCGACACATGTTGATAATTCAATAAATAGGAATTTTATACATAGTGCTTTTTTAATTTATATACCTACATACAAGAAATTATTTTTCTATTATTAAAATAATAATAAATAATTTGCGGAGTGCATACATAATTAATTCCATTTACCGAATACCTAAAATAATACCAATAAGTTATTAAAAAAACTAACCCATTAAAACCAAGTTTTTATTATACTCCCTTTCTCATTTGTATTGTTTCTAATTTGATATTCTATCAACATATTCCTCTTGCTTTAAGTTAATGTGAAAAATCTATTCCATGTATATTATTATCCTTAAGACTTATAGAATATTGAAAACGTAATAATTGGTATAGGGGGGCACGGCGTCAACAAAACCGTCTGATCGGACTCATGGCTCAATTCAGACTAGTTGAAATAGGTTTCTTCTCCACGCGTTGGGCTCCTTTCTTATTTGTATGGTTTTCAATTTGAAAAAAAAAACGTTAAAATTTCGAAAATCCAAAATTATACCTATTATTATTAATTTTTTTACGAAAATTTGTTATAGTATTTTTCTGTCGCCACTAGTCTGCCTGCAAAGTATCAGCTCGATTGAATCAGGGAAAAAGGGTTAAAAATCGACCCAAAGTTTTTTCGGCAGACAAGCAGACGCTAGGAGTCAAAAGAAAGGGAGTAAAAAAACTAACCCATAAAAACCAAGTTTTTATACTCCCTTTCTCATTGAAATAGGTTTCGCGCCTACTCTACATGACGGGCTCGAAAATTAAACAATATATAAATCGTCAATTAAACAATATATGAAAGTTAAAATTTCGAAAAATCCTAAATTATAACATAATAATTAATTTTTTTAAATTTTCGAAATTCGTGGTGAAGTACCTATTATACCTACGAAGTAATTCAAATTTTAAATATTCCGTGACGTCATCAGGCCGCCGTTGGTAGTAATCAAACTATTCTGTAATGATTTCAATTTGAAAAACCGTTAAAACTTTTAAAAATCCAAAGTTATACTATAACCATCAATTTTTTAAAACAATAATTTTTTAAATCATTTATCTCGTCGCCACGAGTCTGCCTGTAAAAGTTCAGCTCGATTGGATCACGGGAAAAGGGTTAAAAATCGATCCAAAATTTTCTCGGCAGATAAGCCGACAAGCAGACGCTACGAGTTAAAAGAAAGGAAGTAAAAAAGAGTGATGTTATAAGGCGAACATTGCAGACATAAGATTTTAGGAATAAATAGTATGACAAGTGATATCTTCGTTGTTCCATCACTGTTCGTTTAAAAGTGTATCATTTAAAAAACCTTAACTTAATCACACTATATTTCATTAATGATTCCCTTAACGATGTATTTACTCAAAATTAAAAAAATATATGTATTTCCTTACCAACTATGCTATATTATGGGATATAATTTTCATCTGTTTTATTACAAATCAATTGCTTATAATTTCTTGAGCACTTTCTTAGTTTTGTGGAACACTGCTTAAGGTGTTGTAGTTCAAAATTGGTATTTTAATGATTTATTTCACAGTACATGATCGAAATCGATTCGATTCTATTAAATTATACGTCAATGTAACAGCCTAGAAAATGAAAATGACTACAAAGACAAAGAAGACCTCGTAGAGAACTCTAATGATCAATTCATGCGTTGGATCTGGTTGGGAAGACCGAGGAGTCAGCTTTGAAGGTAACACAGAACCATGACCTTTGAAAATGCATAATAAGTCTTATTTCATCTTATCGAAGCGCGATATGTTTATTCTGACAAAGGTGTGACAAAAATAATAAATGATCAAAATATTGATTATTATTTATTCTTAAAATAAATAAAAACTTTTGCCTTTGTGACACGATAAATTATCTTTTATATTATGCGATATTCACTCCCTCGGCGTGCTGACTAATGATCACCATTGCGGATTACAAATAACCCGACGAAAATTTCCCATTACAGTACGTGTTAAACATTCGCGGAACATGCTACGTGTAATGCAGTCGACTCGATTATATGTCGCTGATGTGTCATTGTTCTGAGGTCAAACTTGAAACCATTGTAAGCGTTTCTCGAAAACTCACCTGTGTGTCGAATGTTCGTGTGTTTTCGCAACAAATTACAGCCAACATGTGAATTAACGGAACTGTTTTACATGACAGGCATAAATGTATTGGATTTGTCGACCGTTAACTTATAACAGATTTTTTGTAATCATATTTTGAATTATAAACACTGCACCCGCATTACATTTACAAATCAATTAAAGTTATGCTTAATTTAGAGAATTTTTAATTTTGCAGATAATAAAAATATACTTATATTAATATCGTAAAAAATGTAATATTAAAAAATGATATTTTTATGTTATTATATTTTATGTATTTTAGATACTATACATTATGTGTTGATTTTAAAATACTCATACATTAACCCTGCTTATGAATTCAAGTCTATGGTTTTTTTTATTAAGTATATTTTTATAACCACTATATTTAGTTAGGTACATATAGTATATTGAGTAAATGTATTTTAGATAGATACTATACACTGTATTGATTTTAACTACCCATATCTTTTCTCTGCATTTAAACAATAATTTGATTTAAGATACGTGTAGGTATTGTTTTACATCAAAACTTTAAAAAAAAATTAAAAAACCAAGGGGTACCCGAATACTTAAACTAAACAAACATCAAAGATATTATAATAAAATACATAAAAGCGAATATTAATTAATCACACATAAATATTTCATAAAATCATTATATCTGCATTGGTATAAAGGTGATCAAAACAACTTACCCTTGTGCATGCCCGTGTACTTATCCTTCAGTACTGTAAACTCATAAATCTTCCCAAACTCTTCAAACATCGGACGTAGATCTTCCTCCTCCAAGTGTCGTGGTATCTGGCCAACAAACAATTTTATCGCGTCTCTGCACATGGACAACGACGGGAGCTGACACAGCTTCTCGTCTTTCTCTTCTCCTTCAACCTGCATATTCTGATTTAACATCGGCACATTCTGATTGCTCAGCTGCACGTTCTGATTGATCATTTGCACGTTTTGGTTGGTCATTTGAACGTTTTGATTAGATTGCGCATGTCCCATTTCTTGTTGAGGGCTTGCAAACCTCTGCGCGGCTGCTGATGCCTGGTGCATTTGATTCGTCATGGCGGCCTGGCTTCCTCCGTTCGCCGTCATGTTCGGTGGGGATCCAGCAAAGCCGAGAAGAGTGGAGTTGGGAGCATTAGCTGCTATGGGGACAGGGCTGGTGACGAATCCTGGCGGGGTCGAGAGTGAAATCAGCGCCGGATTCATTGTGATGGGGGAAGGTGGAATCAACATATCTCTTCCGAACTTCGAAGTAAATTTATTTATTCTTTTACTATTTTTATAATTATTTAGTAATCAACGTAATGACCGTTAACACTTAAGCTATCAGTCTCCAAATATATAGATATATATTATAAAGCAAATCATCAATATAGGATGAGGCACACATTAAATTCCTCTACACGGAAAAAATGTTTGGCACTAGTCACTTATTACAAGATATAAATGTTTATTTAGACATTATTTACCTTACAGTATAATACCTTTTATTTAATTATCAATTTCATTAATCAACTGAAGTAGAACTCCACGAAAAACTTGTTAGCGTTTAATTGTAGCGTCTACTCAGTACTTGGAAAACTATTCCAAAATAAATATCAAAGGGTAGATTCACCATTTACACGCGACAAATAATTATGTTCTGTACAACCTACTGCCGCTTTCGTAATATAATGTACCACCCAACACCCCAATGTCGGGATAGTTAGCAATACACGAGTAGCCTACGTAAACACCGCAGTCTTGACAGCGCTTGTATAAAATAAATTATGTTTTTATACGAAGTTTCATTAATTTTATTTAAATTTAGATTATTTACTGTTCGTTTATAAAGATCATCACACTGTTATATAACGTATGAAACACTTGTACCATGTTAACATAAAAACAATTGTTTATATTCTTCTTGCTTTGTTTTGTCCCGATAAATGTTTCAACTCACTTGAGTCCACAAGAACGACACAACTTTTTTAAAAAAAAGTTTATCTTTATTAGTAGGCGTATGAAAAAATATTTATATATTAATAATGTTACTTATGAGGTAGTATAAAAGGTACAAAATTGCCTTACTTAAACAATGTAAAAATATTGGGTTGTTATTTTTTATTTGTACTCAGATTTGTGCTCTATATTTTGTCATTCGATTGACCAATTATTTCTTATCACAGGTTTAATTTTTAAATCTATTAACCGATAGAGTTTTAAGTTTACAACAATTGCGCTAGTTTTAAAATATTGTATTGTTACGATGTAATTTTTATGTTTTGTACTGTGCAGGTGCGCAAAATTGTAGATAGTGCGAACAATCTTAAACTATATTCAACAAAAACGCTTAGCACAACCACTGGTTCCCGCTGACTAGACTCTAACTAACTTAACTGACTAATTGTGCGACTAGAAAATGAAGGAAACTTGACGTGAGACTAACGATACCAAGTCGTGACGTAACGAATAAACCACTACTAAACTTTCACGCTACGAAAATCCACGCTACTACGTCACGTTCACAAAACGACACGTCCACGAAAAAAAACAACACGACACAAAACCGACGAACACAAGGACAACGAAATTGCCGTGCTTGCGTATCTAGCTCTACATGTCCACTAACCCAATACTCTACGTCATCAGCGAGGAATATCCAAAATTTTCTTTTTCACTCCCTCTCCCCATCCTGTTTGAGAGATGACAGGGGTGGCGGGAACAACATTCGATTACTCTACTTTCACAATAATGCAACAAGTTTACTACGAATTGTTCCTTAGATTTAAAAATGGTTTAGTTAAAACAAGTAAATAAAAAAATAAATTTAGGCGTGTTTTTAAATGCTTTCTCTTCGTACATTCTTAATCATTTTTTTATCATCACCCATGCAGTAGGTATCCAAATATTAAACACGTTGTTTTAAAGTTTAAAAAAAATTCAAACGGCATGTTCTTCAGCCGTTTCTGCGGCTCTTACTTATGACTGACGTGATTATTAAGTTTAATCAAAATATTGTCATGTCGTTTAAATAATATACAGTCATCCACTTTACGTACATGTTGAAAGCTTCAGCTAGACGGGAAGCTGGTGAAAAATGAATTACAAGATTCCACCACAGCAAATAGACAAAGAACGTTAAATATAAGCATGTAAAATATATTATTACAATAGAAATATCTTCCTAAATACAAAAATAACACCAAAATCGAATGAAGATAGGTATCAAATTCAATCAGAATTCAAAAACTTCGCTAGTTTGCAAGGTCATCGGTTTAATAATTATACACTCACATTTTTTTTAAATTATTTAATATAAGATATGGATTATTACACTATTTTTTTTTTCTATTTAAACTATAATAAATACATAGTTTTTTCTTCATTTTCTCCAAAAGAAACTAACTCTTGTGCTTGGAGAGGGAAATAACATATTTGAAAGATTTGAAAGATATGGAGAATTTCTAAAATGTACATATCCCACTATCACGCACCACCCTTTACCCGTGCAAGGTTAGGGTTTGTTAACTGAGGGTTGGGGTGGATGCATGTGCAACGAAGAGAGAGAGAAAGAGAATTATTATAGGGGAGGCTCACCCTCCAGGAATCGTGTGTACGTACACACGCACACTTCCACCCCTACAAATACACTGGACGCACGCAGCCTCACCCAACTGGGATGGTTCCAAAACGGTTTACAGAAAGGGCCTTTGGGGGGGCAATGACCCCCTTTATCAATGAAAGAAGTATCATTTTTAAAAATGTTGGACCCCTAAAAACGAAAAAATATTTAATTATTTAAAATAATTTTTTTTCGGAATTTAATGGATTATAGAATATAATTTGAAGAAAATCTATATTATATTGTATTTAAATATGAGTTATACAAATTGATATGAATCTGAAATAATTAATATACATTTATTCTAGGTCAACTTGCACTGAAAAAAGGCAAATTCGACTAAAGTCTTTTAGAAACGAGAAGATATTTTTCTTAAAAAGTGATTGATTTTTTAAAATTGCAATCTTGGAAATAACAAGAATAAAGATCATTAGAAATTTAGAAAAGCACATTATTTCTTAATTGCATTTGTTTAAATATCAGTAACATTTTATAAAGCCTAAAATTATAAAACAAAATTTTTCAAAAATAAATAAATAATATACCTACCCATGCATATGCGGAAGTAACTTTTCATTAAATAATTATAAGCAAATAAATTAAAATTAAAATACGGTCACTGGTAATAAATGTTCCGCCAACGGGATAAAAAGTGTTATAAATAATAGGTAGTTACTGTATACCTATAATAATGAGAAATATTAATTTTTAAATTTAAAATTAACAAAAAAAAAATTTAAAATTAAAATTAACAAAAAAAATCGAACAAATTGACAAGAACAAAGACAATCCAACTTTTTAGTCGTCAATCCCCCCGCACGCAGCGACCCACAGTTGTTGCGCGGCACCCCCTTCGCAACATTGCAAGTGTCGGGTATTGTCCCTTTCCCCTGCGCGGATTGCGAAAAGGGTCGCTATAGGGGAGGGACCTGTTTGATATGAGGAATAAGTATATTGCATCGTACATTGAACTATGCTAAGGCCGAGCACTTAAATATTGATTTTTGCTCCCCCCTCTCCCTTCCTTTTCTCGTAATACACAATGCTGTTTATTGTTTTGTTTTTCTTGCGCGAGAATGTTGAAAAAATCAATTCTTATGCAATCTTGTTCAAGGCCATTATGTAATTAAAAAGAAGAGAGTTCCAATACACCCTGTTGAAACACTCTTAATATTAATAAAAAATGGTTTTTAAATTTTCTAGATGTTTTATTGTATATTTGTTATTTGGGTCAGTGTTCAGGAAATGGAATTTGAATGAAAACTTTTTTAAAGGGTTACAACTTAACGTTAATAATATAAATATTCCTTAAGGAATCTTCCTCGAGGAACAATGCAGTAAGCTAAAAATCATCGCGTATAATAGCGATTACAAAAATATATAAATATATAATTTCCTATTAGTAATTTTTTAAATAACTTAGAGCTAAAAATAATTTTATATTATGGTTGAACGATGAAAGTGATTAATCGTTCTGCACGCGTGAATTTATTGGCAAATTTAAGGTGTAGGGTATTTTTTCAGTTACTTTGTAAGATCACCAAATAGTAAAATAATTTAAAATTATTATATTTTTGACATTGACATTTTTTTTATTTTCAACATTCAATACTATTCTTTTCAACTCATACAGTATAACAATTTCTTGTTATCATATTATGAAGTTGTAAACCAACACTGATTTACTATGTACTTTTAATACTCAGATATCTACAGGACAATGACTTGTTCTCATAAGATACTTATCTTATAAGCATAATTTAATACTCACAAAAGACTCCTACCAAAAAAATAAAAAAATACATAAAGACAATGAACGGTTATCATGAGATATAATAATACTACATATATAATAAATATAATTTCAATTTCAAAAATAGTTTTGTATGACATTTTGATGACCTTGACATTAAGCAATAGTGCATATTTAGTCATTTCAGCCGTGACATAATTGAATGAAAATCAATTTAAAAAAATAATATGGCAATGACAACAGCATCTTACAAAATTTATCGCAATGTAAATTATATTATCCTTAGAATGTATATTTTTATGTTGCATCCTTTAGAAATTTATAATCTTTGAATAAGAGATCGAACAATGTACTAATGATAAATTCAAAAAAAAAATACATCAAATATTCATTACTCCAGAAGTTATTACAGAAATGCTTTTTCTTCATTACAGAAAATGAAATTGTGATAAAAACAATAATAAATTTCGTCTCGTTGTTAAAAATATCCGATAAATAACGTCACGCGCCCCCTCCCCTGTCCGCAGGCCGGTGTTATTTCGTGCCTAAGTCCAATGAATCAAAAGCAACACTCAACTCTAAATTAAGTTTTTTCTCATTCTTACAATATTTTGTTATATCCGTTTTGTGCTTTCATGTAAATAGGAAAACAGAACTTTGTTACCTTTGTTCAGTAGAAATAATGCATTACTTGTGAAGGGGCTCCAGTGTTTCACCCTTGTTTTCGTTATGATGCAATTATTTTTTCCGTTTGTTTGTGCTTGAACTGTTAAAAATTTAATAAGCTTATTTCAGCATTACGTGATAATATACTTTGTTGAATTTATCACGCTTATTTTATTCAGAAGTATTAATTTTGAATATAATATGATAATTTTGAATATAATATAAGAATATAAAATGCATCTTTTTATATAAAATGAAATTGTTTTTGTACCTTGATACAATGATAAATTTATTTATTTATTCAAATGGATAAAAAAAATATCGATGACTTTTTGCAAAAATTAATAATCATACCATTATAATCTTTGTTCACTTAGAGGACCCAAAGACTCGAGAAGATACTTCCATCTTTATTAGTTTACGAGTCAAGGTCTTTTCTCATCATTTCATCGGGTTGCCAAAAATTTACATCATGGTAGTCGCTCCTCCAAATTTGATAGACTTGTCAAAGCCACCTCGTGTAGAAGTAGTGGCTTTATTCCGGTTGTCTCCCCTACATCGGTACTTTTCACTCGACCTAATAATCTAAAACATTAAATATTTATATAGTACGAAGTACCATACACCAAAAAATAATAACATAGTTAACATGGTTATCTCCTTGAAAGAAACGTTAAAGTCAAAATTCACGAGTCCATCTCATTCATACAAGTTCATAGAAACTAGCGGTATTCTCCAAGGCTCTGATAAAAGACATTTCGCATTAAATTGTTTCATAAATGACATTGTTACAATCTTCACAGATTAAGTAGCAGTTCTGTTATTTGCGGACAACTTGAAAATGTTTGTCTCAGTTACATTTTTAAAAGATACTACAGACGATTTCATATATTACTTCAAGTTTGGTGTGCTGCTAATAAATTTTACTTTGATATAAATTTCAGTTAATTTTGATCATAAAATAAGTTAAGTTTATTAGAATAAATTAACAGAATTCAATTACTTGCGCATCCTGCTAGATTCTAAATTAAATTACATTAGTTACTTAATACAAGTTCAATTGCTGGGTGCCATTATTCGCAGTTCGCCATACCTAAATAATATAATATCATGCGCATATCTGTATAAATCTTTAGGGAGAAATCAGTTGAAATATTGTAGTCTATTATAGTTAGGACAGTTAGATATTTCAACAATAGATTAAGAATTCCTTTGTAAATTCCTAAACATTCATTACTGAACATAAAAATTATTATCATCTTCATTATTAGACAAGCCTCATCAAACATAACGATAGACACATTATAACTTATCTAATATTTTTGCATAAAATAATTAATTATAGTTATTTGGATACCCCTGACCAGGTCCATTTCATTCCATGTACCGTCTATAAATACAAGTTCACAAACCTTATTTCGTTGTAACAAAATAACACTATTCATCAAATATACCACAAAAACCATCGGTATCAGAAACACACAAAATTACCTAGATATATTGTGACCTCACTGAAAATCAAACCCGAAACCCCGAGTATGAGAAGCCAGTATACGACCCGTATGGAAAAATTAATACCTTTTTCATGAAAAATATTGTGGGAATGATGGTTTTAAGTAATTATAGTTATCCATTAATAATTATTTAAATAATTATTAATGGATAACCATTATCACTCTTGGCTCTACAATGTCTGGTGTATTTTGACCTTCTTGATAGTCTTCTTCCATTAATCTTGGTCTTGAGTCAGATTTTTCAAGTTCTATACCTCCAAATCAGATATGTCTTTAAATATATCACTAAGGCATCTTATTCTAACCCTTATAAGTTTTTTAATTTTGTGTTCAGCGGGCAATTCGGAGTTTGTCGTTCAATCATTCATCACACATAACTCAGCCGCTAAAATTTTCCAAATCATAATAATTTTGTGATGTTTTTGTTCTTAAATAAAGTAGATCTCATTTTTATGATGTCTTCACCGACGTTCATTACCTAAAACCGATCCAAAGATATGCCTCAAAATTTTCTTTCAAAAATACCCAGTGCTTGCTCGTTCCTCTTAGTATCTATTTATTACATTTCAGCTGCGAATGTGAGCACAGGTCTGATGAGCGTATTTTAATGTAATATTTCATTGTTTTTGAATTGTAGTCTTGATTTTAATTTAAATAGAAAAAATATCAATTCACGCTCTCTATGCGCTTCTGGATTTCTTCTGTAGTGTTGTATCTACTTATCTATTATCAGAGATCCAAGGTACCACTTGTATCGTTTTGGCTTCCACAAAAAAGTATGTGATGAAATTTGTTGTATTTATCCAACAGCCATTTATTTGTTCTTCTGCTAATTTACTATCGGGCCCATATTTTGTCAAATTTTTAAAGACGTATAAAGGCAATAATATATTTCAAGTAAAACAATATAAATCCACAATGATTATAAACCAATGGGGTTTAAGTACTTATAAAAAATTGCTTTCTAGCATCAATATCTAAAAAAAATACAAATAATATTGAAAATTAACGAGGTTTTATTCAATAAGAAATCATTTCAATTTCAATTACATTACTCATTTCTGATTTTACGTCAATAATATAAACTAGGCGTATTAGAATTTATCTTGTGACTATCAGATCGCACAATCTGAAACACCTAAAAGTGTAAGTGAATAAACAAAGACTATTGATCAAATATATTATTATCAAGAGTGGCGTTTTATATTGGATCCAATTTGGTGATTGACTCCCCTTTGAGCTTATCTGTTCGTAGCACCTGCCCTCGGCTTCTGTCACTCTCCTTTTCTACCCGTAATACAAATAGATTGCTGAGAATCCCCTCCACTAATGTTTCCTTAGCTGATACTCTTTACGCAACGCGTATTTTTATTTATTCAGTTAGTTGAAAATTTTATCAATCAAATCAGTATTCAATAACAATATGTTTATAGATGGATAATCTCTAAAATGGATAATTAATCAAAATAATGAGACAAGACAAGATGGACTGCCTTTTTTACTCAACACATTAAATCACCCTCTCCATTACATCCAGAAAATCTCACTTTTACTGAAATAAAATAATAATCACTGCTGACTGAAAAAATATAATAGAAGTTCAAATTCTATTTGATTTATTTCTTCATCCCTTTTTGATTTTTAATATTTCTTACTACTTATTTTAAAACTTATTAATTTCGTCATAAAAATAGAAATTTTTTTAAGATGAATTTTTGATATACTCATTAACAAGATCAAAAGTGAAATGCTCAGCTCTCACGGCTTCCTCAGAGAAGTTAGGTCTTTGGTTGGTAAGGTTGAAGTTGTGGCAGGCTGCCTAAGATGACTCGTATGGAGGAATAAAGTTATTAGAACAGATAGCATGGCACGCATTTATAAGACCTGCGTGCGGCCTATCTTAACGTATGGCATTGAAGCGAGGGCAGACACTGTCAAGATAAAGAGCTTGCTAAGAACAACCGAAATGAGAACTTAAAGTGCTATTCTTTTGAAGACTGCATGATTGCGTGAGGAACACGACATTTCGAGAGGTCTACGAGGTTCAAGATGTGGTCAGATGGAGGCGACAGCATCGATGATACTGGTACCAACATGTATAGGGAATACGAACAAGAATTTGATGCATAGCTCTGTATGGCGTACCGGATAGAAAGCCTCCACCAGGGAAATAGCTAGAATTCAGCATCACAAGAGAAAACTTCTACACAAAGAGACTCTTAAATCTATAAAAGTTGAAGAATAACTTTTGATAATGAGCGCCAGTGTAATGCTAGTAATTTGGATGAATTTCATTACACAGATAAAGTATATTGCTAACAAATTCCAAAATCAAATATAGATGTGTCATTAGCGACATCTGTGGTCATTTAAGGGGAATGAAAAAGCTTTGGTGCCGGCCGCGTGGAGGACGGTTACAACTCATATGTGAAATGTGGCGGATAATTTAAATATATATACAACTTCCAAAAATTAGTAGACATGGTATATATATTCTATCATGGGTGGAAATGGCGAACGTTACATTGTGTAAAATGATCACTTTACATTGTATAAAGTAGGTAAGATAGGTCGTAAGCCCTATGTTCACCCAAAGACTTCTATACGTACTTTCCCATAAAAATGCAGTTTCATCTCTGTGAGAGATCTATAATATACATTAATTGATGGTGACATATTTTTTATTTTTCAAGGAACTTAAATATTTTTAAAATACCTTTTAATAAACTTCATTTGAAATCGCGAAAAACAAAAGATAAATTATATAATTTTTCCAATTTCTTTTTCTGAAAATCTCCGCAAATTCTCATTTTCTTTCTCTCGCATCGATTTTGCTTTACATACAATAACACGTGAAATGCGATTGAACCATTTCTCTCCCAACCTTGTAACCTTTTTGTCTATGTTCGCAATTGCGTGGGCTTTCTATTATGGCAAGTGATTTTGGGACGAAACATTTTCAGATAAGCAGAAAGTAGCAAATGCTTTAGGGAAACGTACCCCTATAAGGGTGGACTTATCTTTTCTATTCCCTTGCCGAAGATATATCGTGATATCCTTTATCCTTCGTACTTGTTTAACTAAATCAAGTTATTGTGAATAGTGCTTAAATTTTGTCTCAGAATAAAGTTGTATTTAGATATTCGTATTTATTTTAAAATTATATTAATATTCAATAATAATAATCTACCTATGGGTGGTCTTACATGAAATTAATCTCTTATTTCTTAACGTGATTTTTTCTTTGAAATTGGTTCGAGACATGGCTCATGTTGAGTGTTTAAGGGACATGTTCATAAATAGGTCAGACTCAACTTTTTTATATAAGAAAATATTTGGAAGTTAATAGTGTCGATGGATTTAGGATATATGAAAGATTTCTATAGATGGGATAGAATTGGCACACCCAGTCACGTTTGGAAAACAAAGATCTAAAGACAAGACACAGATAAGTGAGTTTAAAGAAGAAAGTTTCAGAATATATGCATAATGCTATATATAAAGTATTCAACTATTTAGTTTATGTATAAATTTGAAACTTATTTAGATGAAAATGTATTAATAATGTATTAAACAGCGAACAGCCGAGGCAAAACGCTTCTCTAGAACTACAATTACGCCATAAACCATTTTTTTTAGTTATTTTAATGTTAATAAAGACATCTATTTCATGTTAAGGATTGTGCTATTTTAAAATATAACGGGTTTAGCTAGCATTTTAATAATCTGTCAAGGAAAATTTTCAAAAAGGAATAAAAATATAAATTCAAGTTTTTAAAAAATTTAATAAATTTAATTTACATTAATTTATCATATTCATATATTTATGTACTTAATTCAAGAATAAAATATATATTAAAAAGTCTACTTATAGTATACTGACGAAGTCATCACATTTAGCAGAAATACGTGGCGCCGAGAAACAATAATAGATACCTAAGAAGGCTTTTATCGAGCGGATGATAGAATTTAACTTTTTAATATGGCTACTGCTTTATTTGCTACCAAATAGTAGACATAGCTGCTTTTTTTATTTACATAATTGATTATCTCTGTATTTGCTATGTTTTTTGAGTTTAATATCGACCTCAACTCTGACATCAGTATGAAGCGGCCATTTGTCAGGTGATACATCCATAGGGGTTGACAGGTTACTGTGTATTGCCTTTGCTTTATACAGCACGAGAATATTGCTTTCTTTGCTTTTGATAGTGATTTGGAAACATGATTCTGGAAGGAGTAGTTTTCCGATATTTCAGATAAAATCTTGAAATCAATACATTCTAAATTAGTAGTCATCGGTGACTGCATTCAAAACATTTTTTTGTATATTACTGCCATTGCCTTTATACCGCTTATATCCGTATCCCAAGTGGTTATATTGCGATACTCATGAGTTACGGTTTTCAGTTAGCTACATTATTTGCTACCGAGCACAGCCTTGGGTAGGAAACCCCCCACAGTTTTACGCATTAATATTGAATGAACTGTCAGCGGAGGGATCATTTACAAAATTATATCCCAGAAAGTTATTAATTATGTACAGAATATAAATGTACCGCTTTTGCCCAATCAGTACTTTTACTTTAGTGCTTCTGAATAATAATTGTGCATATACAAGCCCAATATCTACTTAAATAATCAAATTTCTCCCTCTCAATATTAGACCCGCGTAATACGCTAATAATAACTTATGCACGTTACTGTTACATTTAAGATCAAAAATAGATTATTTAGAAAAAGCGAAATTTACGAAATTTCAAAAGGAGATTTACTCTGTCCGTTTGAAATTTCATAAAATTTGCATTTGTCAAACTTCTAGAAATCTTAACATAAGACTAAAAAGCATCGTCGTTGTCTAAATAGTAATAAATTTTCTGAATTTGTGAACTGCATCATGGATAATAATTGTTATTTTTATTCATGTACCGTAACATTCCCGTTACGGCCACTTTTGTAGCAGTAACTCCAGCTTATTTTGTCAGTATATAATCAAATAATTATTTTTATTTCCACTAAAGCAATGTAAACATTCTACGTACATTATTTTATTATATATTTGAAAGTAGTAGGTATTTAATACTTCACCTGTCGATGAGAGTTTATCATATTCTTGAAACTTAAGTAGTAAACTATAAAATTATTATTAAACTTACGTAGAAGAAAAATGTTTTATGTTTTCCAACTTAATGATCAAATTAAAAGGGTGATTTTCAGTAGCAATAATTGAGATTTTTCATTTCAATTTCACTTATTGAAAATTCTTTAAATATAAACTAAAGCATTATGTGCTAAAATGGATGTCAAACAAATGCGTTGCCTGGTATTTTTATCTTGTTGTCTCCTTATCTGGAGCTAGTTTTGTAACTATAACATTGTAAACCGGTAATATATTTAAATACTAAATTAAATACTAAATTATGTGGTTGGTTGGTATCGAAATGGGATGGAAATCGCCATGTGGCACCAAATGGACATAAAAATACACAATGAAATAGAATATAAAAATACTTAGGAGTCATCATAGACAGACACCTCAAATGGACCATTCATATAGACAAAGTAGACAAAGTGGACAAAGTAGACAAAGTGGACAAAGTGGACAAAGTGGACAAAGTGGACAAAGTGGACAAAGTGGACAAAGTGGACAAAGTGGACAAAGTGGACAAAGTGGACAAAGTGGACAAAGTGAACAAAGTGGACAAAGTGGACAAAGTGGACAAAGTGGACAAAGTGGACAAAGTGGACAAAGTGGACAAAGTGGACAAAGTGGACAAAGTGGACAAAGTGGACAAAGTGGACAAAGTGGACAAAGTAGACAAAGTAGAAAAGTAGACAAAGTGGACAAAGTGGACAAAGTGGACAAAGTGGACAAAGTAGACAAAGTAGAAAAGTAGACCAAAGACTATGAACTAGCCTTTTTCACAAATTACACGAAATCACACCGAAGACCATAAAAATCAACTGAAACGGCTTACCCAATAACACACCGATTAAACGTTGATAACATTACAAAAATCGAAACATTAAAACTCATTCACAAGCTAGCAAATGGCAAAATACAAGAAAAAGGCATTAAATTACACAAAATACACTAAAATCATCAACACTACATAGAATGGCTCAAAAATCACATAACTCAAACGAAATCAAAAACAGGACGATCACGACTAATTTTTTATGGATTAAAATTATATAATAACAGACAATTAGACTAGGTACTAACAATTTCAAAATAGAAGTGTCGAAAATGCTAAAACTCTGCCAAATGTAGAAAATTATTTTGTGTCATTATATTTTAATATTGTCATATTTTAAATAAAAAAAATTAGCACGCCATTATAATAATATGTATACAGAAAGTAAATAAATAAATAAATTTATATACCTAGAATATTAGACGTCATCCTCGCAACGAGGGACTAATACAATTGAACACACCTCTTCACCGGACAAGACATACATCACATTTTATTCAACGCTCCAATCAATAGGGCACTAACTTATGTTAATAATTATGATATAATAATAATCTAGAACTAATTTCACTCATGAACAATTTTCAAAAATAAACTAAACTATAAAATAACCTTAAAGTGAAAAAATATGTACGAATTTTTTCACTTATCTTTTTCCATTTTTTTTTCAATTTTTCCCTCTCTGATTATATTAATAAATAAGGTCCACCAATCGTACACACATTTACTATCTACTAGAGAAGGGAAAAACTACATTTCAAAATGAAGACTACAACATACACACGTTCACCAGTTTAAAGATACTTATTTTTTCCCAAAATAAAAAGTTTTGTGACTAAAAAAAAAGGTCGCCGAAAAATATGGGGGAGGGTTGTTTTTTCAAAATTTCACATAAAAATGTACTATTTGAAGTATGTACTCATACTTTCAATAACTTTGAAGTGTGTGTAGTTTGTAGTGTGCACCACACTTCAAAAGTTGTGAAGTGTACGCTTCAATGTAATGTAGTACTACATTGTAGTAGTTAGTACAGAGCGGACCCATCACTACTACACACTGACTACTTACACACATTTAATCTCTTCTTTCTCTCTCTTACTTCAGTCGCACAAAATATAAATAAAAACCAAAAATATCATAATTGTAGGTATAGCACGTGGTTATTATTTACGTAAAGTAACTGAATATAATATTTGTATGCATTTAATGTATGTTGACGTTTTTACTATTATAATTTTAATTAAAATAAAATAAACGCAACTGATATTGACTTTTTTGTGTGTTTTAAAATAGATATAATTTTTTCAATACTCTTTGTTGGTATGTTTACAGAGTCTTCAATAAGGCACAATTTTAAATTTATTAAAATGTGCAAATAGTGTGTCATTATATACACACATAAAGCAAAATATATACAAATATTAGTTATTATCTTAAGGAAAAAAAATGGACTACACAATTTTTCTTTTTTGGCCGCCACAAATTAGTTATATTAATGTAGTTTAAATGGGCACAGATCGTTGACATATTTGGGTTAGGATCCCTCGTCCACTCGCTGTCACTGCGGACGACAACGCCAGATGTCGCTGACATGGAAAATTATTTACACTCATTTATTGCGGAAACTCCGGACCTACCTTCCAATTGTTCTGGCCCCGCCACTGGGCAACGGGGTGAAAAATTGAAAACATTAAAAACGGCGCAGTTAATAATAAAATACATTTTCACGGTACAATAAAACTGCAACGGCTGTTTTCATGGAATTCGTTAATCCATATTTAAGGACGGACACACTACACAAACTCGTGTCATAATTCAGCCGCTGTGGCAGATTTCAATTTTTGATTACATGTCATTTTTGTACGTATACCATGATGTACACATTTGTGAAATAAATATGAAAGACAAAATTTATGAAGTAAATATGAAATCTCCAACGTTTTTTTTTATAAAATTGTATTTTTTTGTAATTTATACATATTTTTAGGGAAACTTGTATTAAAACAGATAAAATATTTGAATAATACCTATATACTTACAATATAATATAACTATAATACTACAACAGAGAGATAAAAATCACTTTGTTCTTGAAATATAAATATATGTTAATCTTAAAAACACAGCATTTTTTCCTTCTCTGATCAACAAAAGTATTACGAATGAAAAATTCAATAATGTGCACAAAAGTAAATTTTAAGATTAATTAAATTTATTTTTAAAAAACAAAACAAGATGTTAATTAAGTGACTTTTATTTAACCATCAAACCCTTTCCATGCAGGGGTTGGTAGAGAGGATAGAACGTGACATTCTTCTATCTTCTCATACCACTTTTGCTTCATACATCTTCTCAT
This sequence comes from Agrypnia vestita, assembly GCA_016648135.1. Classification (NCBI taxonomy): domain Eukaryota; kingdom Metazoa; phylum Arthropoda; class Insecta; order Trichoptera; family Phryganeidae; genus Agrypnia; species Agrypnia vestita. Next base: position 94,001 of record JADDOH010003640.1, on the reverse strand, counting down.
GCACGCTCTACGGTTGCTGGAGCTTTTAACAGGGCCTCCAAAATTCGTTGTTAAATCCTCCGAAATTTGTTGCATCTGATCCTGCTGCCTTCATTACTCGCATTTTTTTATTTTTTAATAAATATTTTCAATACCAACCTCTCCTCGCTCATACGTTCCACATGACCAAACTATCTCAGCGATTGTTTCTTTATTCTATTAGGTCCTTACATATGAAATTAGCGTTTAGTATGGGAGGAACATAAAGCCGATTTTTTTTTATTATAATATATTTATTTAATCAAAGTATGTACCATTGCTATCTATGCACTTTTGCCATCTCATAGGTAGTTCATCGATCCCTTTACTAAAAAAACCATTCGGACGGGAATCAATAAAATCTTTGAAGGCGGTTTGGACTGCCCCATCGGAGTTGAATTTTTTCCTTTGCAAGAAGTTATCCAAATTTCGAAAAAAATGGTAATCTGTTGGGGCAAGGTCCGGAGAGTACGGTGGATGTCTTAGACATTCCAATTGAAGCTCCTCTAATTTGGTAGCCGTCTGTTGTGCAGTGTGTGGTCTAGCGTTATCATGAAGCAGCAGTGGCCTAGAGCGATTAACCAGCCTCGGTTGTTTAGCAGCTAGCTTTTCCATCATGGTTTGCAGTTGCTGACAATAGACATCTGCCGTAATCGTCTAGCCAGATTTAGTGAACGACACCAGCACTAGTCCACCAAATGCTCACAAGTAACTTTTTTGGAGTCAATTTTCGCTTGGGGCATGGTTTGGCTGGTTCGTCAGGGTTCAGCCATTGCGATGAGCGCTTCCGATTATCGTACAGGATTCACTTTTCATCACAGGTAATGATTCGATTTAAAATCCCTTCATTATTGTGCCGGTTGAGTAATGCAACGCAGCAGTCAACGCGCGTTTGTTGATTTGCTTCACTCAATTCGTGAGGTACCCACCTTTCAAGCTTTTTCACCTTACCAATTTGCTTCAAGTGGATTAAAACAGTTTTATCACTAACACCGCAGCCTGTAGCTAACTCGGATGTGGTTTGCGATGGATTCCGCTTCCACAATAGCCTTCAATTCTTCATTATCAACTTTGGTCTCCGGCCGTCCACGGGGCTTGTTCTGCAGGTCGAAATTTCCAGAACGAAAACGTTGGAACCAAAAACGCACTGTGTTTTCTTTTGCGGCACCGTCGCCATACACATCATTAATCCTTCGAGCCGTTTCTGCAGCACTGGTGCCACGGTGGAACTCGTACTCGTAAATAACGCGATATTTCAAGTTTTTCATTTTGTAAACTGAGTGACGCAAAGAAAAAACAATTGAGGAAAAAACAAATGAATTATAATTTTCAAAACACAAATACATGAGTAAATAGCTGTATAAATTTGGATTTGGAATTCCTAACCAAAGAGAAGATATTTGAGATCAAATTTGCCAGTACGGCAAAACGTCAATTTCATATGTAAGGACCTAATATTTACTACGCTTTAGGCAAGCATTAGATTTACTTCTAATTTGATCTTTTCTCACTCTTCCGACCAAAAATTTTTCACATATGGGCCTAAGCGACCCCGTTTCCACTGCATTCAGTTGACTTCCATTCGTTGAATAATGAGAGAGAAAACTTAAAAATAAAAAAATTAGAATGTTACATATTTTCGAAAAAAAACTACTATTTTGTCTCTATTCTAATTCTCGTCTCGTTTTACATCTACTTCATTCGAATATATTTAATTTGAAATGCAACACATTCATTTTGAAGGGAAACAGAAACTTATGATTAACTAGCTGTTCGTAACCGGCGTTGCACGGATTAAGGATTAAGTTAAAAATAAATTTGTGGGGGGAAACAAATGTTTGATTCGAACGGTATAGATTTGCATCGAAAATATATCAGGGAATGGGAAGGGGTATAAAAACAGAGGAGAAATATCGCCTATGTTACCCGCTGAGTCCTAAAGAATAAGTTTCCAAATTTTGAGTCCGAACGGTCAAACGGTCAGATTTGTATCGAAAATATGTCAGAGGGAGAGGAAAGGGTACGACAATAGGGGGGAAATATCGCTTATGATTCTCGCCGAGTTTCAAAGCATAAGTACGCAAAATTTTAATCGAATCGGACAAACGGTGTGGATTTGTATAGAGAACAGACAGACAGACAGATTGACAGACAGACATTGAGTTTTATAGGTATAGATACACAAAATTGGTTGAAGAGGCCTGATTTATTTTTATTCGGTCACCATATATAGAAATATTTAATGTTTTCAAATAAATAAACAAATATTAAGCAAAAATGTCCTTAGGTTTTCACGACCTTTCAGAATCTTCTGTAAATAGTTTTCTGGGATATTCTGCCGTGTATATGCGACCTATCTGGCCAACGTTTCGGATCCCATTGCAGGGTTCGTCATCAGGGCTGATGTGATGAGTGTGTATTGAAGTGTAGGTTAAGTATTAAATAAAGAAATACAGAAAATATTAAGCAAGTTAATTAAACATTGTATTTTGTGTAGTATCTGAAAATATTGTGTTTTGAATCATAGGTATCTGTAAGCATCGTAATTATAAAAAAACAAAATTAACGTTTCAAATGTCTTGAATATTCATTTATACTAATATATCTAGGTTTATTTAAAAATTATATTAATTATGCGGTTAAAGATACCTTTATCACACAGTACATTGTAGAAATTGTACCTTGTATGTAAGTTATGTTATCTCTTAGTACATGTTTCATATAGATAAAAATGTTTTATCTCTAGAATTTCTCTTATCTTCGATATTATTTATTTTATCGATTATACGACTCCGGCGTTTTCTGATCAATGATGCTTTATGATTTATAAAGGAATTTAACCAGAGTTTGAATAATAATATTTATATTTATTAAGTATTTAAGGAAATCAATGAATTTAAATTATGCTACCACAGAGATATATTACTTTATTTCTCGAAATTATCACGCAATTCAAAAATAATGCAAATTCAGGAAAAGGTTTTAAAATAATATATATATATATATATTGAGAACCGCAGTTTCTGCCCACCACAATACCAATAATGCAACCGCTAAACGGCTGAATCATAATTTATTTTCTACCATATTTTTGACACATACTCGTATAGGCATTAAAAAAAATGAGGATGATTTTTTTAATTTAATCATATTTTATGAACACAAAAGTTTTTTCAAAAATGATCACCTCAAATAAACGTACCGAGTATTTAGAGACTATTTGGAACATAAGCGCAGAGTTCAAATGGGTAGTTTATATTAATATTCACAGCATAAAACACTTTTTTAAATACATGTGTGTATTTCTTATTAAATAGGTACAGCAATATCTAATCTAATAGCAAAGCGGCAACGTTCATATTTCAAAGTCAAATATTTATTTTTATACGAATATAACAACAAAACTGGGGTGGTCATTGTTTTTCAAAACTTATTTTCAGTAAGATGTAGATTTTATAGATTCCGAAGAAATTATCGGAGTATGTTTTTTGTATTTATCTCAGATATACCTCAATGGGAAAGAGCTGCTTTTGATTTTATGGCCCTCAAATATTTTCTGTACTCTATTTTAAAAATTGCGCTTAACAATAATAATTTCACGGCACATAATTCTCGATGGCCCAATAAAAGAGGGACAAATTGCAGTGACCACCATTACAGCCCGTCCAGCAATTCAATAACGCATGAGCCTTTGTTCATTTAAAATAAAATAACAACAGTACAACACCACATATTTGGCTTGGCATGTGCGTAAGCGTTCCTTTGTTTTTTATGCCACCGCGAAACATTTACATGGCCGTGGAATAATGCTAATTACAACTTTTACACAGCTTTGGACCGAAATTTGGGGTTGAACCAAAATTCATTCAGATTCTGACAATGATGCTAGGAAAACGACGAAATGATTTTGTACTCGATGGAATTTTGGTATTTCGTATTATTTTTATTTATTTTTTAAATACGGATTATCAACAGGACACTGAATGCAAGCGATTTAATTAGAAAGTAAATATTTATATATTTATAAATAAGAATGACAGTAATGAATATACTTTTGAACTGCATTCACTCACGTTATATAAATATGACCCGTCGCATACTAAATTAGATTTATTCCGTATTATTACAGATAAATGACGCATTTATTAAAGTTTGAAGATCGTTATTAAGTAAACATTATCCAGTTTTATTTATGAGAACCGCCGTCATTTTGCTACGATTAATTTATTTGAATTAATTTTTATTTATTTATTCGAATTAAAGCTTACAATGTATGAAAATATTTAATTAAGAAAAATATCGAAACATTTGAATAATATCTGTGTGTGTTTGTGTGTGTGTTTGTGTGTGTGGGTGTGTGTGTTTGTGTATGTGTGTGTGTGTGTGCGTGTGTGTGTGTGTGTTTGTGTGTGTTTAAGTGTGTGTGTATGTGTGTGGGTGAGTGTTTGTACGTGTAATTTTCATGTAGTAATCTTCCAAACGACATTTAATTTTACTATTACTTTAATTATAATGAAATTTTATTTGTACGATTTTTTTGAACATATTTCCGTGATTATCAAAATAATTTTTAGTTTCAGAATATTCTGACGATGTTAACATTTTCAAGAACACAACACCGAATTTTATCCCCATGATTCATCATTAATCAAGATGTGGATATCTCATAGAGACTATTCTATCATGGCTGGAACTGGCGAACATTACATTGTGTTAAGTGATCACTTAAGCTAGCCGTACGATAGGTCGTGAGCCCTATGAATCCCCAAAAAAATAATTACATACCTACTTTCCCATATAAAAATATCTTCGTCTGTGAGATATCTATATATTTTTATATATTTCTAAATCTTAAATGTCTCACTTAAAAAAGGTGAAAAAATGAAATATGGCTACTTTCTGTAAAAGACATCTTAGATTAATCATTTAAATTTCACTATCGACAGTATAAGGTTTTGAGTTCGAGTCCCAGAGAGAATTATATTTTATCCTTCAAAAATATATGATTTTTTAGGTTTATAATGTTTTTTCGACTAACGATAAACTATTTCTATAACACAATAATTAATTAACATTCCTGTTATGTGCACTATACCAAATGACTAAAACTACGGTCAGTACATATGTTGATAATAAACGAAAATTATTAAAAATGTCTAATTTTTCTTTCACCCTTTATCATCGCCGGTGAACAGTTTTTTTAAACTTCTCGTAAAAAAATGCTTATCGAATTTCGCTATTATCAAGACAATGTCTAGCACGTTTAGTCCTCATTTTTACCCATTATTTATAAGGTACAAACATAAAGCAGTCAAAGGGTCTATTTCTTACATTTATATTTATTTTGTACAAAATTGTGCCATTTCATAGATTGTAGATGCGATTCAAAATGTAGTGTCGATTATCGGCCGTACGCTATTTCGGTGCAAAATTCGACTTCTTCTGTTTACCACAGAAATAAAAAATAAATATCAAACATATATTTATAAAAACATACCTTGAAGGGTTGCCTATGTTATAGTGTACTAGCTGTGCCCGCGCGGCTTCGCACGCGTAGATTTTTAGTACACTCTTTGGATCGTCATAGAACTTTCGCGAACCTTCAAGAAATTTATTGAATGTACAGGAACCTTCTAGACACACCGACACATTCCGCCACTCAGTTTAGAACCTTATAGAACTTTCGGGAATTTTCCAGAACCTTGTCTTTTCAGAACTTTTTAGAGCAGATTTTTCCGAAACCTTCTAGACTCACCGACACACTTGGCACGCCTATTTTGAAACAATCTGAAGCATTTGCGGCCTTCCCATAACAAAACAATGGAGAAAGCACATTTTTGGCACCCACTCCCACCCACGCTCAGCCACCCCCACCAAACTCGCATATTTTCGATGTGACATGAAAGGCTATCCACCACCATAACCACCCACCGGTGGTTATGGCTGGTTGTGAAGAAAACTTGGCGGATAGGGAAACACGGGTTTCTTTATATATATATACATATATATATATATATATAATATATATAAATATATATAGTATATTGATTAAATGAGGACTGTTTGATAAGTACCTGTGCTAGGAAAGGAAATTCATCATTAACTTTTATATATTTCTCAACAGGCCTGTTTTCAGCTCGATACATTCAAACAATATATCAGCTTTTTTGAACCAGGCAAAAAATATGGTTTGTCAAAATAGCGAAATAAGCCTCTGCTTCGATGATGACTTGTTAGTTTGACGTAAACCACTTTCCGCCAAGGATATATTTTTATCATGTTTTTTCCATATTTAGGAACAAAAAGAAATAGCTCAGGGCGACAGGTAGATAAGGATGAATAAGGCAGCAATTCGTAATGTAATGTAATTCGATCAGTTTTGCTGCGGCGGTTGCGGACGAGTGAGTTGTGAAAGGGCACATTTTTCTTTGCCGAATGGGGCTGTTTTTTCACTAATTCAGCATCAAATCGGCCAAATAAAAAAAAAAGTCGGTGTAGATGATGCCTTATGAATGCATAAAAACGGAGACCATGACCTTTCCTGCCAAGAAACCGTTTTAGAAACTAGCAAATTATTGTGTTTTGATATAAATGCAGACATACATCATCAAACAATTGCAGCAACTCAGAAAAAAGATTCCTTTATTATGTGAAATCTTTTTTTTTTTAATATTTATTAGTTTTTTGATATTTATTACATTATACGTATGCCAAATTGCACAGCAGTTTTACGGCATAGTTGCCTTCAATATTTGACAATAATTTTTATTTTATAATGAAGATATTAGGTCATTATCGAGTTTTGCATGTTTTTTTACAAGTGATTCATGATATGTAATTATACATTAATGTAAGATTAGGTACATAGCTTTAATATATATTATTTTAGCTTGTACTTTTTTGAAGCCAATGGACTTTTTTTGTCTTGCATCATCTCAAAGAATTTTTTATCTAAATTATTAAAGATTCTTGGCACAATATAATCTCTTTTTCTTTCGTCATACACGTTGTTAGTGATTGGTATTCTCATTGTTCGTCCTGTCGATCTGGTTGCATAGTTATAGTGCGTGTCAGTAGGTATATTAATATTATTTATTATTTCTTCTAGTATTATATTATATTTTACTTTTTTGTCAATTGGTAATATTTTGCATACTTTGAATAATTTATTATAATCATCCTTGTACATACATTTAGTTATATTATCTACTATAAGTTTTAGGAATCTTAATTGTAACTGTTTGATTTTATCAATGTATGTTTTATAGGTAAGGCCATAACTGATAACCGTGTCAACCATCGCGAAGTTAAGAGAGTACAGTGTGCCCCGAGAGCTACATAGTCTTAGCATGTGAAATGCACTGCATGGATCTCAGTTTTTTACAAATATTATCAATATGTTGTTTCCAAATAAAGTGTTTATCAACTATTAAATCTAAATAAGTATATTGTTCCACCTCTTGGATATTTTCACAGTTGCAGTTTGTCGGATTTGTATGGTTAGTATGTAGGCACTCGTAGCCTTTCAACGTCCAATGAGATTAATTTGAAAATTTTTTGGTGTGGCTCGCGGGGACCGGATATGTAAATACTGAGTTTTTTTTTACATTTAGTATGATTCCGTTGTCATGTGCCCATTTTATTATATTGGTCAAGTCACTTTGGATGTGGTTTTCTATTGTTTTCGCACAATTGTCAGCATATAGGATGCATGTGTCGTCTGCAAAGTTAAATTTTTTACAGTATTTTATTACATTGGCCAGGCTATTTACTTGCATAATATAGCACATAGGTCCCGTTACCGATCCTGTTGCCACTCCATATTTTATATCTTTTAGTGCACTTTGTTTATTTGATATCTTAACTGAAAACTTTCTTGATCTCAGGTATTCAGAGAACCATTTGTTATCTGGTCCTCTTAACCCACTCTCTTTCATCGCCGTGAGTAGTGTCATGGTCCAGCGCGTCAAAAGCTTTTTTGAAGTCAATGAACAGTGCAACGATATGTTTTTTGTCATTTAAATAACTGTTAATTTCATTGGTAAATTTTGCAAAGTCGTTGTACTTTTTTGTTTTTGAAATCCGTGTTGCATTGGATGGATAATTTTATTTTCGTCTTTCCAACTGCGAGAAGATTTTTTTTTAATACTTATTCTTTATATCGTACTCTTTATCTTGAAAAATTACATAATCCCTTATTAATAATTTTAAACTGACGTCTACCGCAAGCGAACGTTTTTTCAACTTTCCAAATATTTTTTGTACAAAAATTTGAATTTTGATGCGTCATACATACATTAATCATGTTTAAATATGTATAAGTAGTTTATAAATAAACTAAATGCCTATATGTTATAAAAATTGTCTTAACATATAAAATTTTAATATCGTTTAATTGCATGTGATATTTTTTGGCACTTTTAATATTTCGAATATTTTTTCTCCAAATTTTGGCTTATATAAATATATTATAATAAATTATAAATAATAATCCATTTGTATTTTTCTCATAATAAATTTGTTTTTTACATAACAGTGTATTTTATTTTCAATTTTTTCACAATGCAGCGCTAGGCGGCCGTTGATATCTGCGATCGGTTATCGCCGGTTGCTTGCCGCTGTGCGGCGACTTTGGTGGCCGCTCCGCAGTGGATAGAGTTGCGATTTTTCAAAATATTTTTTTTTTTATTGTAATAAATTGTTAAGCATCTTATAGTACAAATTGAGATATATAATCAAATAACACTTGCTTCCCTTCTATTAAAATCGAGGAATTTTGTGTAGCGGAGGAGTATAATAAATGTATTAATGAGTTTCACTAATAAAAAAATGTGTTTTAGCAATCTCTATACACTGTACACGATAGTAAATATAAAACAGAACTTCCCAAAGATATTAAAATATTCAAAAATAATGCTGTAATGAAACACAAAAAAAAAATATACGAAATTTATCTCCACAACTTAGAATTGAGATGATTTAAATTACAGGATATTTTTCTTTTTTAGTTTTAGATTATTTTGAATAATAAATATAAAAAAAATGTGATAAATAAGAATTATTAGATTCGGACAAATAAAAATTGGTCATAAAAAATTAACTTTTGTATAAATGACAGTTATATTTTTTAATTATTTACTAAGGACATAAAAGCCAATATACTGCTTTTTCTCCATTTAATTAAAAAATTTAATTACAACTCGTTGCCATTTAACTGTCCTGTGGCACAGGAAATTGTGTTAAGGGATATACTTTTTAATATAAAATCTGCACACACGCGGTGTTATTTTTATAAAACAAGGCTTTTAATTGTCTAAATGTTAAACAATCTCAACAATTTAATTACAGGCGCTGTTTTGATATGCGGTCGACCCCCAGTCAGCCAAGCGGGCGGCCAAGCGGGCGCGCATTGTTCCCGGAAACAATAATATCTAGTTGTGAAAGAGAGACGCACACAACTGCCACACTTTCGGATCACCCCGTACATGCTCCATTTGCTGAATGCCACAAAGTGGATTTTATCACGTTGTTTTATTTGAAAACTTTTTAACTATTTTAATTAAAAAGGACGTGGCATCAATTTGGTTTCCAACTGTGGTAAAGAGAAAATATTCGTTTCAAGCGAAATAATTGTGTACGCAACGATGTTTACATGCTTTATACCATGTTACACGCAATCACTACTGCGACATACAAAAGGATTTACGAGATCGCTTGAAAACTATTCTTTTTCAGGTGGAAATGTTATTTCAAAATTCTTATAAAACACACGAAGGCAATTATGTATATTTCATTAAAAATATTAATAACGCAAGGCGAAGAATTTTTAGAAATTGAAAACTATTTTTTTTTAAACATATAATCCAAAAAACGCGAATATTCATTTTTAACCAATTTTGAAATTAACTTGTTTATAACTACCTACTTAAGATGTATGTCTTTTATTATTGTGTGCATTCATTTAAACAAAAAAAGGAAAGGATATTCCAATAAAACCATATAATAAAACAATATTATTATTATTATATATATTTTTTAAATATTTTATTCATAAATATTCCAATTTTTTAAGATAATCTTATAGAATAGAGAGTGAGGATCAAATTGAATAAATATTTTTTTTAAAAACGCTATTAAAGCGCACGTTTTATGGATTCACGAAAGAATTTTTAATAAAGGTAATTATTAAAAGAGGATGAGAAGAATTTTCTTCATGAAACGTTCTCTTTTCGAATATTCATTTTCTGTGTTATGATTTGCAGGTTGGCTCCTTAGAATTCCCCTGAAAACGCCATATCGCGTAAATCTTAATGAAATTAGTTTTCAATCAAATAGCCCGCATCCAGTTTACCTACGGCAGAGATGGCTTATTTGAAGAACGCGGTGGTAGGGGTGAAATTTTCATTTTCCCCGAAACTGATTAAACTTTCTTCGTCATATCCAGTGAAGAAACTTCGGGTAATACTCTTTCCACGGCCCCTTCTTAATAAGTGCCATATTGTCCCACGGCGCGTATGAACCTACAAACCTCCCCATCGTCTTACGCCACAACAGCCACGCTAGGGGAGATGTACGCCTACCATTATAAGGTGTTTGTTTTCATTATTTAATGCGGAAATTTTTAATAATGTATTTTGTGAAAAAATGAAAACGTCATAAGATGATCATTAAAATAACAAAATTTAATAATGGTTCATTGAAAGATTGAGATAAGACATTATCGCTTTATCTATATTCATATGAAAACTATATTACACTAACTAAATTTAGTGTAAATTTTTTAGTTAAATAACTATATAGTTTACATCAGGTAACGTGTGTATGGTATAAATGTGTGAAAATTAATAAAACCTTTATAATTATTCATATATAGTTATATTATTTTAAACAAAATAAATTACCTTTTTTGTGAATTCACGTGTGAGGGTTTTATTATAATTATAGTTAATTTATATACTTCAGAAATATAATCAATTAGAAAGCTATTTAAAAAATTGACGTATCTTTCAAAAATTTTTTTTTTCAACCAAATCGAACCCAGAACTTTTTCTTTTATATCGAAAAATCGAGCTCAGAAACTTTTATTATTACATTTATACAAGTATATTATTTTAAACAAAATAAATTACCTTATTTTTGAATTCACGCGTGAGGGTTTTATAATAATTATAGTTAATTTATATACTTCAGAAATATAATCAATTAGAAATCTATTTAAAAAATTTATGTATCTTTCAAAAATATTTTTTACAACCAAGATCGAACCCAGAACATTTTCTTGCTCAGAAATTGCAACGCAAATAGTTTTCTGAGATGATACATATATTACTCCATTTTCAAAGTAGTCAACTTTATATTTTATAATGAATGCGAAAAATATTTTTTCTAAAGAAATTATTTTTCTATGGTTTTCTTTTTCATTTCAACTTTTTTATTTTCAAAACCATAGAACTATGGCCTTAAAAAACAAATTTGAAATAAAAATATACTTTTCTCAAAAATAAAACACAAATTTTTCCGAATAATGAATATCCTGTTAATATAGTTATTTAGAAAATTAATTATGTTAATGTCAGTCTTACTGAAAAATCCATATTCTGCTGTGATAATGCTACAGTTCTATACCCTTAACCTGCACTTGACAGATGCAATAAGTCTCTTTTTGTCACATTTGTTCAACTGGTTCAATCATGATATTTCACTGGTATATTTTGTTCCTCCAATATTTATGAATTAATTAATTAATTAAATAAAGTAACAGTAGAAGGGGATCTGATCTTGAAGTTGTGTGGTAGTGGCCACGTGGATACGGGTTGGGTCAATCTCTATCGGCCCTTTAGTTAAGGTAGGTAACTATTATTTAACCACCGGTAAACGTTACCCCACTCCTCCCTCCGTGACATGACCCATCGTATATTCATTGGTATGAAAGACAAAGTGGTTCATTCGAAAGAATATTTATTTAATATATTTATTATATTTAATATATTTAAATATTTTTACACTCACTGAAATAATTCGTTGTAATTTCATGAAACTTTAAGGAAGTTATACTTTAATAAAGATTTTTTGAAATAAATATTAACCCAAATATCTAAATCGAACATAAAGATAATTTAACGGCAAGATAACGAAAAGATAATTTAATGTATTTTATATTTTTACAAAACAATCTTTCAAAAACGGTTAAAAATCGTTAATTCTAAATTATGACAACTGTTTTTCCAGAAATTTACCAACTATTTAGGTCCCCAATGTTTACTGGCAGGTGAAAATCAGCTGTTACTTGTGACATGAGTAATTGTTAAGAGTTAATTTATACAATACCTGCATTAGAGTTTGAGAAAAAAGTATTTTTTTAAATAAAAATGAAAGCATTATTTACACGTCTTCTAAAATCAAAATATTTAAAAATTCTATCCACGGAGGTATATTTAAATAAAGGGGAGGGTATACGGAAGGACGGTAATGCATGGGACTCAGCCCTTAATACTCTTTCCCTTCACCCTTACGTAATTTACAACCAACCCCTCCTATTTCTGTACATCTCATCCCTTAACCTATTAAGCTTTTACAGTGAAGAAGTTACTAAGCATATCGATTTCTCGCATTTGTCTCTACAAACTAAGGCTTACATAAGGTAACACAAGAAAGTGAGTATATTTTATTTTATACTTTATTCGTTTCTTCAAATATTCACAATTATTTTAAAATATATTAATTGTGAAATATTAGAATAGCTTTCTTTTGTAACAATAAATGAAGGTTAAAAATTCAATGCAAATACATATTTAAGAGTATTTGTTCGAAAATGTGAGTTTTTATTATTTATTTATATCAGAAAGTGTAGGTATGCAAGAATACATTTTTTAAGTCGAAGGCTAAATAAAATAAAATCCTTGTTCTTATACAGAAGCAATAAACGGAACATTATTTAGAAAAATTTAGTAAATATAAGCATTTATCGACGGGCTGCGGACAATCAATTTGTTTTCAGTGTCGTAAAAAAATTCAAGAGATTCTGAATATTTATATGTACGCAGACTATGTTTTCTCACAAGTATAAAGCTAGCATTATTGTGATAAAACTATTCTAAAATATTTAAGAAATGTTAAATATCAATAAAGTTATAAATATTTAAATTCTCAACAATTTTTAACGTTTAACGATGATATTAAAATGAGTTTTAATCATATAAGGAGATGCTTTTAAGATTTATTATTTTATTATTTTTATTTTTAGTAGTATATATATATATATAAACGTTCTAATATTTATGAATAATAAAAACCCACATTTTCGAAAAAAGCCGAAATTTGCATTTACGGTGAATCTTAACAATTAATCGATAACCTGTTTTTTTGTTTGATAACGTAGTTTTATATTCCATAGCTAAATATTTTTTGGCGTCTTTTCTTAGAAAAATAAAAGATATATAAGATACAAAATGAGATACCGGTACCTTCATTGTCAATGTTATACTGAACGAATTAAATACATACACAGTTTACACTCCAAACACTGAGTGTACATCACTTTACTTATGTACACTATTTAATGCTATTGATCAATAGTTACACGATATCTTCAAATTTACATGAGTCACTAAAATAACGAATGGATAACTTTTAACACACAAAATATCTATAACTTTAAACTCGGATTTGATTTTACTCTACAAAATTATTAACTCGCATGCGCCTGAAAGAGCTACACGAATACCTACACTATTCTATTGCAACAATACTAGAACCAATTCACAATTTAATTCTCTTGTACTCAGACTGCATAGGCTAGGTAACAACCATGCGCATATCTCGGATATTTTTAATTCCAGTTTAGCACAATATAAAAATTCGCTAATAAAAGCTCTACACCCTGCCATCCTGATTCCTTAATGCACTCACAAACAAATTATTATACCTATTTAGTTATATTAATTATGTCTAATCCAACCGAAATATGTTAATTTTTGGTATTTAGTATAATGCCACTTTCATGTTAAATATACTTACTCGTGTTTTCAAATCTTTCCATCATTTATTATTATTATTATAATTGGTGTTTTATTAAATAATATCTCTACTCTTCTATATGTAATGTTTTCAAATGTTTCTATTATTCATACGTTTTATTGTATTACATCTCTACTCTTTTATGTTCTACGTTTTCAAATTTTTCTATTATTAATGTGTTTTATATAATTTTAATGTCTTTTATATCTTATTTTTTGTCTATTTCTACACGGATGTATAATTCTATTTTTATAATTTACACACATATGTTGTTCTGTTAATATTATGTATAAATGCGTTGTAGATAACAGGCTATTTAGTAGTGTATATTAAATAAATAAATAAAACTCAATGTTTGTCTGCCTGTCTGACTGTTCTCTATACAAATCTATACCATTTGTTCGATTTGACTCAAACTTAGCATGCTTATGCTTTAGGACCCGGTGGGTAACATAGGTGACCTTACCTTCCTCTCTTTTTACCCCTTCCCTTCCCCTTGATATATTTTCAACGCAAATCTGTACCGTTCGACAGATCAGCCTCAAAATTTGGAAACTTTTTCTTTTGGACCCGACGGATAATATGTGACATTTCCCCCTCCTTTATTACCTTTTCCCTCCCCTGACATATTTTTAATGCAAATCTGTACCGTTCGACCGATCGGACTGAAAATTTGCATTCATATTCCCGATAGAAAAAATAGGCCATATTTCGTCCCTAGACATCCTATCCATCCCATATGATTAAATGGAAACGTTGTTTCAATTTGAGGCTTTGCAAAACAATGAAACAATTCTTTTCCCAATAAATTTATTTTCAACTTAATTCTTAAACCCGTGTAGCGCCGGGTATGAATAGCTAGTTAATCATAATTTGGTCTTTCGTATGAAAAGTCAGTAAAAATATCATTTTTAAAATATAATTTTACACTTACATCAACCAATACTTTTTAGCTGCATAAGAGTGAAGTTTTTCAATACTTAAAAAATATTAATAACAAGATAACACTCTACGTTAACAACTATTCATTCAGGATACAACGTGTACTAAAAATATAAATTCGAAGTATAGAAATTTAAAAAAAAAAACAAAAAATTAATATACGGGAGTTGAATAACTTATTAAGAACTAAGTGAAGAAAAAAAAATTGAACCATGTATTTAACAAGTCATTATATATAAATAAATCACTTGTCTAAGACCACTAATGAGTTTAAGATTACACGTCCGTTCGTCAACTACCGATGTTGTCATCAACGGGTGATGATATAAACTGAAGCATAAGAGAAAAATTAATTACCTAAGGTACTGATAGAGGCGGTTGGAGTTATGTTTGGGGGGAGGGGGTTAGCTGGGGGTGGGGTTTGAGTTAACGGGAATAAAGTAACACCAATCATTCTTTCCATTCCCATACACTTAAACTATTACACCCTGTTAAATATAAAGGCCAAATAATGAACAATCTCGAAAATTTAGAAATACAAAAAATTTAAATTCTGATAAAACTCTAGTCAATAACATAATATTTCAAAATTTTTCAGCGCTCCTTACTTTATTCCCGTTAACTCAAACCTCACCCCCAGCTAACCCCCTCCCCCCAAACATAACTCCACCCACCTCTATCAGTACCTTAGGCAATTAATTTTACTCTTATGCTTCAGTTTATATCATCACTCGTTGATGACAACATCGGTAGTTGTTGAAACTAGTCGTGTAGTCTTAAACTCATTAGTGGTCCTAGACAAGTGATCTATTTATATATAATTATAATGTCATTCCACAAATTTAACGCCAATTCAATAAATAATTTATTTAACAAGACAATTATTTCATAAATAGTGGTTAATACAAAGATTTTTCTTGCTATCATTATGAATAATGCTATTACAGTTATTTTGCAGTTACTGAAGATCGTAAATAAATATTACACTACAGTTCTTTACATACATTAATACCATTAAAAATACCCCTCGAATAAACTTTCTCACAACATTCATTTCAGATTGTGCTTTTTTTTCATATAATTCTTGAAATAAATTGTCCAACCGAATCATTGTTACCACTTGTGTCTACTTGCCTTACTCAAATCCAGCATCCTAATCAGTTAAGCCTACATGTACAGATAACTTTAAAAAAAGCGAAATAAAATTTTAGTACTGCTAACAACGTTTCAATAAATATAAAGATTTGGACGATAAAATTGATCTCTGGTATGAAATAAAAAGAAAAAGTGGATTCATAGTTTTTTTTTTTTCCTTGATTCCACGTATTAATATATATATTTTTAAATCAGTCACAAAAACTGCGTTAAAAATAAGGCATTGGAGGTTTTTCATAAACAGTATCATATTTATTTTAAATGAGTTTTGTCGGATTAAATATTTTGTACATAATATTATGATATGATCCTTAAATTTCCATTTCCAATCATTCATCTAGAGCTCCTTGCCAAATCATTTATTTTAGACCGTGTAAAAATAATACATTTGTGTACAACGATTTTTTTTAATCATTCATTCCAAACCTTTTTTATCATTAAGAATTATGGGGAAGACATTCATTCCATTCATTCATCCATCATTCATTCCAAACCTTTTTTATCATTAAGAATTATGGGGAAGACAAAACAGTATAAAACTATCTTGGTAATATCCAGGAACTAAAAATGTAATGGAAAATGCGTGATTTGTTAAAGACATAAATTCACTCACAATATAAAATTAAACATTTAAGAAAGTACTTTTAAAAGAATAATGCAAAAAAAAATTGGAGGTTGAGGGCTAAAGGGCTTAGACGTATGTGTGGCAAATCCATTTATGATTGAGTAAAGAATGAAGATATTTTTAATGAATGTAAATCTGATTTTAGCATAATTCATATCACTGAAACACGATCGCTCAGGTGGTTTCGGCATGTTGAGCGAATGAATGAGGAAAGAATGGTAAAAAAGATATAAAATGCAAGTATTGACGGCGCCAGAAAGAGAGGGCAACTGCGAAAGACGTGGCATGATCAGATTAACCAGATACTGGAAGATGGTCCCATTAGAAGCCTCAACAACCGTTGAGCTTGCATGCGAAGATGTATGAATGAGGCGAGATTTATGTCATGACAGAAGAGTATGGTGCTCTATCCTCTCTCCCTACCTCCACGGAAAAACGGCGTGATGGTAAGTAAGTAAGGGCTAAAATTATATAATGACTCCTTGAACATGTCGTAAAATTAGAAATAAATATCTCAATTTTTTTTTTAAAAATTCACATCATGACTTACAAAATATATAAATGATAAAATCGTGTTTAAATTTCCGTCAATACAGTATTTTAACAAATTTCACGCTTAAAATGAAATGCGATAAGTTTTATTCATTGTCACGTAGAACTGTTCGATCCGTTTTCGATTTTGTCGACTTTTCTTTGACAACCATCCCCCCCCCCCCCTTCTTCACCAGCCCGCTCTTTCCCCGCATTGTGACCCTCCTTAAATTGTTCTGCTTTATTTTCTCTCCACACGCGTCATGTGAGATCTTTTTGCTACATTAGTGATAAAAGAATTGGACGCTTACACGATCACAGCTTGTGCCTTTGAATATAATATGTGCGCGTTAAATAAACCTTTCTTCTGTAGACGTGTTTCTTAGACCTTTCCAGTTTTTCAAAATATCAGATAAATCTTACATACTATATGATAATCAATATTACATTCCTCTACCGGAGTTCCGTGTGCATTCTACAGAAAAAAATATTTATAAATAACCGTGAATTCCACGCGACTCCCATCTGTCATAAAAATTTAGATTCTAATTTATTGCCACGATAAATTATAACGACGCAATAAAACATTAATTTCCCAACATAAGTAACGGAACATTTTTTTACATTATAATTAGCATGAAATAACATTGATGGCAAACTGAAAGATCTTAATCGGGTTGTAATTGAGCATCCACCATAGAATCTCAAATTTATGTCCTCCGGCAATCATTTTTTCATTTCGTTAAATAAATAAATCATTAAAAATTCAATATTATAACGGAAATCAATGCGGCTTCATAATTTTTTGTGTCTAAATCAGTAATAAGTAAAAATAATAAATCTGACTAAATTAAATAGTACTAAACACCTGTCACTTGTATATAGTCTTCCAGGATGAGTATCAAATCTCTTACTCCATTGGAAAACGGAAACAAAACCTATGCAATTCAGATTTTATCCCGAACTTTAAATAATGTTACATTATTATTTATTTTGTTATAGCTTTGTCTGTCATATTAAAAACGATAACCTCATACAATTGTATCCTGACGAAGAAGCCATAACTTCAAACATGTTGACATTTTGGTGAAAGTGTTGAAAACTAAGTTTATTTTATTAATTATATAACCTTATTGAGTTTAGTATTAGTTTCCAAACTTTTTTGTACTTTTATAATGACGATTTTTTTTTGCTTTGACGTTAATATCTAAAAGTTATACAAATATAAACATCTCACTCTGTTGGAAGAATGTAGAAATAATGGAATTTTTACTTTTGCACAAATTTCTGAATTCTACAAAAATTTATAGAATATTTGAAAATCTTTCCATAAAAAAATATCTAATTAAAGAAAATTAAATTTATAACATAATCCCACAAAGAAAGATGTAAAAATCTAGAGAAAAACAACAATTAGGAAAACATAAATAACATTGTTGGGATTGTCAAATAGGTCTGTTTTACGAAGCAGAGATATTAATTGTTCTTTATACAACGAAGGTATTAGAATAATAAAATGATTGTTAAAAATATAAATAAATGTATTTAGTGATTGATGTGAAAAATAACATATTATTATTTTCATAATGTATTAGAAAAAAAAAAATGTAACTTTATTTCTTTTTAATTAACCAGAATATGTGTAGTTTTATTTCCATTTAACTAGTGGCCGCATGAATACAATAACGCTTCAGTATTTTAAACCAATATTTACAATACCTTGGTTGTTGTTCGTGCTTCATTATAAATTCTGTCAGCGCAATAAAGTGAAATAAATACGCGTGCATCAGTGTTTGTAGACACATTCAATTAAGGTTGTGAAAATATTTAAAAAAAAAATATTTAGTAAATATTTAAATTGATTTTTTAACTTCGTTTTTGGTAGCTATTTTTGCCAATTCACATTAGGTAGGGATCAGTCGGAAATTACTCTGAAAAATACCTATTCCAGATTACATGAGAATATTGAAAAGGTTAATTTATTTTGATTATTGATTATTTTGTTTAGATATCACTTGTTATAATGCCCCTGTTGTTGTTGTATTGTTATATCCCCTTTAGAACAAATACGGTCCAGTTTTTAAAATTATGTTTTTATGAATTTTGCCAAGGAATAAGTACACAGTAGACATATTATTAAAAATACCCTTTTTTAAATTTAACTAATAACGCCTCACTATGTGAAACTTATTGTGGGGCAGTTATAATACTTAATATATAAATTATTAATAATGTATTGAAAAAAGAACATTAATTTCAATTATTTTTATATTAAATTGAAGGCACATAGAGCATACTAGGACAAAATACTAGGCAAAAATAGAACATGGAAGATTAAAAATTAAAATATTATTTATTTAGCTTAACGCAAAGGAACAGAAAATACTTAGGTACATTTGAAAGAGCCGACCAAGGGGTTTAATACTATGAATACAACTAATGCTTTTTAAAAACCTTGAACTGTTCTTACCTTGTCGGGGTGAATCTCCAAATTTTACTCTGGTTCTGGTTCTCTAAAGGGAAAATTGAAGTTGAAATTCAACAAATATGACGGCTTTCCACTTGCCGAAGTCTCCAGTCGAACTGCCGCGGTGTCGATCTCCGTACGCTGTACTGTCTGTTGATTGCAAACCCTTAAAAAGCATTTCGTGCACAAATTAATAATATCCGCAATGTTATGATTGGCGCGAAAAACAACAACCCGTTCATTCCGAAGTGCGCAGAGAATCTATGGCTTGCGGCAACTTGACATACACATACAATGCTACATTAATAGATATATAGAGCGCCTAAATAGTACCTAGTATTTTGACCTACCTGAACAGACCTATTGGCGTGTTCTCGTTCATTGTGAAATATATGGTTCAATATTAGTTTTTCTGAATGATTTACGTCGGAAACAGACTTATGGGAATGCTGAGATCGTAAGAGCTAAGACCTGTCGTACTGCGAACGCTGCTGCTGATAGCTGAACAATGCTGACATGCTGAAGTACACCCTGCGCGTGGCAGGCTGTGCTTTGTGCACTGCGCACCGCCCTCCCCGTACCGCTCCGCACCCCAATTGCAAATTAATGTCAGTTTCTTCGAGAAAGCGTTTTTGAAGAAAAAAATATTTGTATGCGCAATTATTTTATCCAATTCATTACGGAGGAATGGCTTAAATATGAACTGTGTATTAAGTATGGTATTGAAACATGCGGTATAAAAACAAGAGCCAACATCACGAGAACGAACCTTTTAACATCTACCGTAATGAAAACTCTCCGATCCATCGCGGGAGTAACGATCCGAGACAGAGTACGAAACTCCAAAGATGTCGTGCGATGGAGAAGAAATATAAGGTAATTCTGAAGAGACGTGGACAGAGCGGATTCGACAAGAGTGCTAAGAATAGTGAAGATCGAGATACCTGCACGCAGCAGACCTCCAGAAGGACCACCAACAAGATGGAGGGACAGCTGGTCATCCATATTCCAGGAGCGGGAGCCGAGAAACAACAAGACACCGTTCTAACGCAAGCAGAATAATAAAAAGAAGAAGAAGAAGTATTTGGTATTGTAATGAAATGGATTGGGCACTTTCGGAATTCCTCGTAATATGTAGAAGACGATAATACTATGGACCTCTCCAGAATTCTCGTAAATACTCTATAATTATCAACAATATTCGGTAAACGTCTACAAACGTCTAGAAGCGAAAGAAACATTCTCTCAAACAATATAAATGTATAGAATAATCCGGGAGAAACACCAACGTGTTTCATACAAAAAGGTGGAACCGGTACCATGGCGCTTCAAGTTTATTTTAATGTTTGAACCTGCGCAATATTAGCGAGAAACCGTGGTGATCGGTGTGGCCAGCGTAAGTTTAAACCAAGCGACAGTAAATTAAGCGATGTGCCTACTAACTTTACGTACAGTAGTTGAACGGAGTTTTCTCGAAAGCGTTAAAAACAAAGTGTTCAGAGACGATTTGTTAATTGCAAAAATAATGCGAATTCGAGATTTGTTCTTAAATTAAATTCGTTTCCAGTAACTTCATGAGTTAATTAAAATAATCAGTAAAGTGTTCATTAATTTCCAAATTGTTCCTTTGCCTTCCACAGCCACGACGTTATTAACAGAACATTTACAGAAATATTCATATAATTACAGGCAATGTCAACTCAGTTTACAACACCACAGAGCTGTGAACCGGAGGGAAAAGGTTAAAAAGCGGAAGAGAAAAAAATGTATAATATCCTTAATGCATCCAACATAAAAAATCATAAATTTCTTTTTTCTGCAAAAATAATCTTTATCAAATGAAACGTCATGATCTATATCTGTTTGCGTTCGTAACGCGGGAAAAAACATTTTTGGACCGGCGAGTGAAAAGTTAGCGCGGGAAATTCATTACTCAAGAGCCCGCCATTGATAGTGTGTTAAAAATTTCACAGGGCCTCGCGTCCTCGGATGTTTGACGTAAAAATGTTTGCGGTTCGCCGACGATGTATGCACTGGTTTTCAGACATATTTTGGGAGAAAAAATGTTGTGAGTCTTTGTACAACTTTACGGGACTCGTAAACTTTATTGCGAAGAGTTTTAATTTATGTCTACATTGTTATATGGAAGAAAAGACTTGAAATAGACAAAATAATTGGAGCTGCTGGTGTTGTTTTATGTACCCTTCATAGTTCGGTGACAAAGAAAATCCAAGTAGAGTGTCAAGACCAAACTGTATTTTTTAACTTGTTTACTCGCCAACTTTTATATGTGGTCACTGAATATGGATTACCATAGAGAGAATGAAATCAGGAATTAATTTACCATATCCAATGGATGGTGTCACTCTCATTACTTTAATCCGATAAGTGACCATTGCAAGACCAATGATAGCGGATGCGGCCCTTGTTAGTTAGGCCACCATGGGACCATGTCTGACAATAATCGATAGTTAAAAATATACAGTCAAATAAACCAAAGATCGTGGAAAAACGTTCGCAGAGATGCACTACCCTATCTGGCAGCGAGCGTGATTTTTTCTCGGTGATCATGAGACTGACATCATGTCAAGGACAGCTTGCAGGATTCCAGGAGCAAGCAAAGTGAGGTGGAAAAAGAAATTTTGTGCAGAAAAACCTACAACCTAAGGACTAGGAGACCTGACCCCAAGAGTCGACAACGAAGCCATAGTGCCATGAAAAAGAAGAGTACTGAGAATAATCTATTGCACCAAGTGAGAATAATGCAGATATATATATATATGTATAGGAAAGATAAGTGAAGGAAAAATTAGAGGAAGAAATGGAATTAAATATAAATTTATATAAATAATTATTACTTATTTTTAATAATTATTACTTATTTTTTATGGGCAATAAATAAATTTATTGCATTTATAATTATCCTGCTCATTTCCTTCCTCTCTCCGATCTCCCTCCTCTCTCTCTCCCCACATTCCTCTCTCTTTCTTCACAATTACAAATTCTCACCTAAAAGGCTAAACCTATCCTGAGGTGACGATGTAAACTATGATACAAGCTAATAATTATAAAATAATACAATAGATAACACAATGTAAAATAATATATAAAATATTTTAATTGTGCTCGATCGTTTCATAATCATAAATGCAAAGACAGTGCGTATGGATGTAATATATGTACTTGTATTAAAAAATAACTAATGACGCACTTATTTAGACAATCATATAAAAACCTATAAAGTAAGACGGTTAAAATACCTAATGTTTTCCACCCCTAGTATGCACCCCGCGAAAATACCAAATTCTTACTGGCACTATCAAGTATATTTTTAACTGATATTTCTACTTTTCTTGCAAGTCATCTAGTATATAAGTAACAGTAAATTTTAGTAGAGAAGTTAGATATTTGTGAATTTTAATCATCCGTCCATATAGAAGCGACACAATAACATGGAACCACTAAATATTGTCAAGAATTTGCTGCAGTAGGGAACGAAACGAAACATTTGTAAGGAATTCCAAACTTTCATTAGAGTCAAGGTCACTGGATACAAACCTTGGCTGGAAAACTATTCCGTAATTCGCACTGATCCATTGCATTAGAAAAACTTTATTCGCATATATTTGTTTGTCTATCGCATGGTTTCACAGTTCGCATCTATGTATGGTTTTCGCCAGTTGTCAAACTCGACTAAATATTTTGATTGGAAACGTCCTCTATCGAATATTTTTGTATATACTTATGTATTCGACAGATTTCCAGATTATTCCAGACTATTCGGAAACCATCGAGTTTCTAGAAATGACAGTAACTGTCAATATCCATGGTTGAGATTTTTATAAGGTTTACGTCTCAAAAGCATTTTTGACACAGGGATTATGTTATAATAGATCCCTCTCTCCAAGCACAAGAGCTAGGCTCTTTTTGAAAAGGTACAGCGAAAAAACCAAAATGTAAAAAAATTGACTTATTTTGTATATTCTCAACATTCAATTAAATAAATAAAAATAATAAAAAATTTCTCATGCCTCAGAGATTACTATACTACTAAAATAACGGATAATATCCGTTTAATTTTATCCTTAGCCTTAACTACATTACCATTAAACATATACTTTTTATTACCTACTGAAAGCGTATAAGAAACATAAGAATAAAAAATGCGTGGAATTTTTTTTTTTAAATTTAGATGAAAACCGTTCTTTCATTTTACTGTTGTCAAACATTATCGTTCAAATACGAAAAATATATGTTTATATTTTAACCCACAAGGCCCATGCCCTGCGTCATATCATCCGTAGGAAGGGTCAAGTAAAAGGAAGGCATGACGGTTGATATGTTGTAAATATATTCATATTAATATAAATATATACACGCCGTTCGCGAAATGAAATAAAAAAATATTAATATTAAAAAAAAATTCATCAAAGAAAAAAGATTTTCATTTTTCCTTACAAAATGTGAGTGATATATTTGGACACTAGATATCATAATAACTGATGAATTGGTTTGTTAACTTAATGAAAATTGAATATTAATACACTTCGGATACAGAATGTGACTCTCAAATTGTAACCGATTTACAATTTAAGAGTCTGATTGAACCCTCTCAGGGGTGGACGTGACCGCGCAGGGATGCAGGGTGCTGCAGCGCGCCCTTTGCCCGGGACCGGAAGCCCTGGCGGTAGGTTCACATAGTAATAAAATGAAAGATGGCCGCTGAGATAGAATGGCGGTGGCCATTGTGTGTTTACCTCGCCGCTCAACGTCCTCCCGCCTGTATCTTTCAACAATCTGCGGATCCATTTCAGTGAAGAATGGCCTTATTAAAAAGTTTGCGAGAGTACGCCTTTACGTTAAAATATGGGTTTTATAAACATGGAGCAAGATAAAGTGAAATATTTCTGGGTATATTTTCATTTAAAGTACTTAATAAAAACATTTTGGCCCTGTTCTTTTCGCAAAATGCAGACAATGCGAGTTTTGTGCTTTGAAGAAAGTTTTACGCAACATTGTTTGCGTAAAAATTTGGTGGAATAAGTCTGTCGTTAACCTTAAAATTATAAAACTTTTGGGTTCGCAATATTATTAGAGTTAAACATGAAATTAAATGCCAGAAAATTTCCAACATTTTTTCAAGTGTTTCGTATCTATTAAACTTGATTTATAATACTCATCATTATAATCCAAATCACTCACGCGACGGAAGTTTTGTGGAAGAAAGGAAGTAAGTTTGCCAGCAGAAAAGGGTTGAAAAGCCTGTACAAAAACCGTACCAACATGACTTTAACTCCTGGGTCATATTACCAATTAAGCGGTATAAAGACCCAAGAATAATACTTTTCCACGTTCAAGTAAATGATCATCTGAAATTACTATTTTTAAATTAAGCTTAGCTTTTGGTATGCAAATAATAATAATATTTTTATCTTTTATCTCAGACTTCTATAATTTATTTTAATTCATAACTATCCCTCTGCTGACAAGTCCTCAGAACATATGTATAAAGTTATTGCTAAAATATGTGCTTGTCTCTAAAACGAGTTAAAATATTGATTTTCAGGCGTATTCTAGTGTACATGTTAAATAATTTGGAAAAATTTCATGTATATATCAAAATGAATTTTCCTTACTACTCCACCTTAAAAATATAGTAGGTATACCAGCTGCGAAATCTATATTTACTATTTCATGAGAAGGAGTACAGATGTCTTTAAGATAGTCCCTTCAAATATATTCAAGGTTTTCAAATTTGGAAAATATTAACAACTTAAAAGAATTTGATAATGTGTGGATGCAGTTACGATGGAATTAGTGAACATGGTGATCACTTAAGGTAGTTATACAAATTATAGTACAAGTCGCAAGCTCTGGACCATCCTATAAAGCCATTCCATATACCTACATTTCTCACTTAAATGGCTTCGTTTATGTGAGATGAGAGACTTGTACTATAATTTGTCTTCAAATAGGATTATTAACTGATCTGGAAATAGGCTCGAACCCACGACCACTAAGTTACTAAGTCATAACCGCTACGTCAACAAACACGTACTTTCAAAAATAATTATTATGTTGTATTAAGATATCATGTGCATTTAAAAAATTATAAATTATTGAATAAAATATTGAGAATCGATTTCAAAAAGGCACATAAAAAAATCCGTTGAGAAAATATTTTTTAAATTTCAGCTAATTGACATCAAATACTAACCGGCGTCAATGCAAATTGAAACGTTATCAAAGTACGTTCAATTTATTACAAAAGCACACATTGTTACTGAAAAGCAAGTCTCGCGAGCCCGACGGGCTTGTTGGAGTGTAATCAGCGGACACTCTAATTGGAAAGCATGTGAGGCATAACTCGCGTTGTAATGGATTCGTGATATTCGCGCATGCGCCGCGCAGCGCGCCTGCCGCGGCTTAAAAAAGGCCGGATAAAACCCAAATAACTGATACGAAACATCATACAAGCACGACATGCTGTTTGCATAAGGAGGATATTAATATTGTTATAAGAGCGGTGTCCCCCGACGCACACGTGCCGGGCTAACGGATTGCGGAGAACGGAATGAATTCATATTTTTTCGTGTTTGTATACTTAAAAAACAAAAAAATACAGTACCGTAATTGAACGCGCTAGATTTTAAAGTAAATATTTAACGATCGCACCTAACGCCGCTTAATTTAAGCAACGTATTTATTTAACATTGTAACTTTATGAACGTGGTATAAATTATTATTAATTAAGATAAATTATAGAAACGAAGTCTTTGTAGGGTGGCCACAGGGCCTTTGTATTATAAGCTGGCTAAATTTATCACTACACAGTGCAATGTTCACTAATTACGCAAGAACATCCACACGTTATACATATCAGCATTTATGCATTAGACCTATGGCCATCCTATATAACCATATAATTTTTCAATTGAATGATTGACTCAGTGACATGTCTCCGATATTATAACATTTGTGTCATTGTTAGTTTTATCACTAACCTACAGTGCTGTTTTATTTCCAACGATACCCTTATTCATGAACCTTGATAAATTATTACATTTACAATTTTTTTCCATGTTTAGTTTCGCTTAATGTAAGTAAAATATTTTTCGTCATTAAAAATTGTTTTATAAATAAAATAATTTATAAATAAACATGTTTATTTTACTCAGTTCGAAAGATTTTAAATGGTTATTTAAAATAATCGTATATTCAAAGATCTATTTAATATAAGGAATTACATATTGGTTTTATGACTTTGCTAAATACCATATAGAATGGTTAAAATATAAGTGGAATATCATTTAGAATTGTTATGATATAAGTGAAATTTTTCAACAACACTGATCAATTGGTCATGATACTTGCGCACTTGAGTAAAATCCCGCAAAAGTCTGCGAATGCGCATACCTCCCCTAGCAGTTTTACTACAGAGCTGCTGCTCGTGTATACACGCGGCACCCACACCAGACGGATTGGGATATGCAAACTTTTGCTCTTAGAACGGTTTCGGGTAAGCGGTGGATGCCATTATCTGTCCTATTACGGCCGCCCTACCACCGCCGCCCGCATCGCTGCTGCCCTACTATAGCCACCTGCGCTGCCGCCATCTCAGCTCCACAGCTGTCCCGCCACTTCTATCGCAGCCGCCCTCATCGTTGCTGCTCACTCCGCTCTAAAAAATGCTTCAGCAGCTGTCGCCAAACAAAATGACAGTCTTCAATAGCAGAAATATTTCCCAGCAAACAAATATATTGTGCTTCCCATACTTATGTATACAATGGAGGCTTGAGTGACCTACAAAAGACACGTTAGGCCAGACTCCTATGTCCTATGTCCAGACATGTTCCACCAACGATTCCTTCACCGCGTTCTACAGATCCACTGAAGTGACTATATACCTAACCTTACAGTTCTGCGTCGCTCTAAATGTCAGCCAATTGAAGACATGATCGTGGAAGCTAGATTGAGATGGACGGGACATGTGTTACGCATGGGCGATCACAAACTTCCGAAGCGGGTCTTATGTGGGGAGATATTGGGCAGGAAAAAGGTCAGAGGAGAGGTCAGGTGGAGCACTTGAGAACTGGGAGCAGCTGGCAAAAGATCGTATGAGCTGGAGAAGAGTTTGTTCTTGGGCTGATGGTGTTGCGGCAACCAGACGATTAAAAAATGAGCAGCGAGCCACAACCATGCGTCAAAGGGACCGACCAATGCAAACTGACCCCTATCTATTTGAAATATGCGAGAGAGAGTGCGCCTCTCGAATAGGGCTATTTTCTCATCGCAAAGCTTATGAGAGGCGCAGCAACAACTAAGTCAGAATAGCGAGAGGATCCTCGATTACGAGGCCCAGCTACAACAACAGCAACAACAACATCATTGCCGCTTATCAATACTTATATACACTAGGTGACCGCTCCACGAGGTTACCTAGTGTATATAAGTGCCGTTAGTGCCAGAAACGATTTCACCTGTGCCGTTAAGTATAGTTTAAAGACTTTGGCGCCTGACATCTGTGACCTTCTCTTCTTTAGTGTTAATTAATCCGAGTACTGCATTCACTCTTGATAATTTTTTGTTTAAATAAATATTAATTATATTAATAATGTCACCACAAAATTATTTTGCTGCATTTGAAGAAAAGTAAATAAATTTTGTTCATCTGGAGAGCCATATTTTACTGAGCCCACTTGATATATTTAAATAAGTGACTGAATACGTTGTTAATCTTTATATTAGTAAGAAACTTTTGATTTTTTTAATACATTAATGATTCATACACTTCTGCCTTGTTTCCTTAAAAAAATATTTTAAAAAGTATAATATTTAATAAATAAACCATTTTAAAACATTAGTAAACAGTAATATGTACCTACGTAATATGTCATATGTTATGTAGTTAATTGTACAGCAGATAATATATTTTTTTTTATCAAGAATGCTGACTTGGTATTATCCAAAACCAATATTTTTCTAAGCCATTAAGGGAGCTTTATTGGAATATTTGGGAGGGATGATCTTTATTGAAATTTATTGTAATGGACGAAACTCAGATTTGCTCTAATTCAGAAAATGTGTTGCAATTCCAACGGCTAAATACATAAATAACTTATTTTTTGTTTTATAAAATATATATCGTTTACTATGTTTATAATAGCATCGTCAATGAGGCAAAACTATATTAAACATAATAATATTTTAAAACACAGCATGTGGTTTAAGTGATTGTACTCGTGTTCTAAAAAAAGAGCATTTTATGTCCCCAGACAAGTGTACAGTACAATTTACTGCATAAAATATGTATTTTCCAACGCATATTGTCATTTTAGTGTCTTCAAAGATACAAATACTCGTAAATAAGTTCTTATTTTTACAATCCGCCCGCAAAACTCTTATAAACTGTATATCGCTTTTTATATTCTTATGTTTTTGACGTTTTGTAGAAGCTTTTGATAAAACATATTTTAAATTAAAAGTGAAACACATCGTGTTTGTTTATAAATAATTAATTCACATCTGTATTATATTAATCTTAATGTTTTAATAATTTGATACGGAAATTAATTGGAGAACGTAGCTATTAGCTATAGGTACATGAACTTACAGGTGTGGGATCACAGAGGGCTTGTTAATCGTACACGATAAACAACTCAAAAATATTTTGAATTAAAATATTTGTACCGACATTTTTAATTAACAATAGAATATTTAATAAAAAAATTAAGTGTATAAAAATATATTTAAATCAACACATTTATTTTTAACACAATTGACACAACAGTCTATAGAAGAAAGATGGTAGAGACTTAGCATATGAAAGATGGGGAAATCCTTTTGATTTCAAAATAATTTTGAAGGCGACTAATATCGTTCCCAATATATTTCGGTACAGAAATTGTGAAAATAAAGTAATTGATACAAGTAAGAGTTAATGAAATGTGCTATTTCCATCGCAGATTTTGTAACAAATGTAGTAGATACCATCTGAATAAACATGTTCTAAGATGAAAGGTTAGAAAGATAGAAAGATAAGACATACATATGTACTTTATATTGAACACCGATCACTAGGCCATTAAGTGACGGTCGTATTATTTTATTTTGAAATGTATAATATAGTATTATGTAGAAAATCTCTTGTTAATATTTTTAAAACTTGTCAAAATACACCAGAAAAGTATAATTAAAAAAATATTTAAATAATAAAAGTAAAATTAAAAAAATAACTAAATACATATATAGGTCGGCAATAGATGTCTAATAGTTATCCACACATTAATTACTATCCGGTCTGTTTACATACGTAAATTACCTGCAAGCCGCAGCTTATATGCACGTTTATCGGAGTAGGTTAATAATGGCTTTTTGAAAACTTGCATTTCATTCTCTCTTCACATCTCTATTTTTTTTTTAAAAATTAAAAAAAATTAAAAAATTAAATTACTACATAGAGAATACATCTGTGTCATATCTAGAGCAAAATAACCATTCAGTATTGAATCGATGCTTGATACTACCGTTACCATATTTCATGAGAGAATGTAACAGCCAGTGTGAAATATCTTACGATATTTTTCCAGCAGTCTTACAACTTTGCTTCGAAACGCGTCATAACATATGAATTAGATTGCATCATGATGAATGAAGTCTTGGATGATGAATTAAATAAGAATATCATATTGTTTGGATATTACTTCCTCTGTGTGCATTTACAAATTATTTTTATAAAAAACACTGCTTAGAAATGACAGATAATAGAAAATACTTTCAATATCTCCCACATAAAGTATCATATCTTGAAAATATCGTAAATTGAGGAGAATAATATACAAATTTCAAATAAACACAAATGCCAGTTTAAGACTAACAACTTTTAATATTTTATGACTTATACACACATACACATGTATATATATATATATATATGTATAAGGCATAAAAAATTAAAAGTAATTTTTGTCCGTAGTCTTAAACTGGCATTTGTGTTTATTTGAAATAACCGAAAATATCCAAACAATATGATATTCTTATTTAAGGGGGTTCTCTCAGTCGATGGGTTAAAAAAAACGATTTTTTTTCTTCATAAATTGCTTCCATAAAAGTCGATTTAAAGATGGAGCACTTAGAATAAGCAGCTGTTTGGAGCGCTGAGTTGAGCGGTCAGAGGCCAGGCCTATTGTTCACTGTCGGTTTTATACCTGAGACCCTTCTATACAAATACACGTTCAAACACGTACAGACAAGTTTAAATACATGTTAAAGGGAATTTCTATCGTTACTAAATATTTTATCGAACTTTTTTAGTCTTGGTTTAGCTTCGAAGAGTGCAACAGCTACGACAAATCTCTTCAAAATTAGTGATTAGTTACTAAAGTTATTTATTTTCACAATGAGTGGTCGGAAAGGAAGTAGAACGACAAATGTTCATCCCTGTCGTACAAAAAACTAAAGTTTACTGGAAACCATTTTAACACCCAACATGACACGAAATTTACATCTGCTTCTGCTAAAAAATTGAAAAATAGTATGAACATGGAGGTTCCTGTCGCTCCAAGTTTCGTTTATTGTATTTTGGAATTTATGTCAGTGTTAATTGCTATTTTGGATGCTTTAATTTTTGAAAATTGTAAAAGTAATGTAAACTTTTCCCAATCAGGTTTTTGAGGCTTAGGTTTTAAAATTATTCTGTCGTGTAACTGTGAAAACCGGACCGTAATAAACTCAGGCCGATTGCGTGTGCGTGTGAAATCAATCGCCGGTTTGTATTTGTGATGCGATTATTAGGAGTTGATCATGAAGGAATAAATCTTTTTTTGCAGTCTCATAGACGGTATCGGAAACACAACGCATTATGCGCTATTAACAAACATTCAGTTAGAATTGACTTAGAATTGAGAAAGACTTCCAGGAGGAAGAGGAAAGAGTAGTGTATGGACCATGCATCGCCGATTGAGGGTAAGTTGAAATTTTCAAAGTTTTAACCGTATTAAAAACTTAAAAGCGTTTTTCAAATTGGTCTCCATCATCATCTCAAGAACGGTTTGACCGAATTATTTCAAATCTATAGGGTTGACTCAGCATACATAGATGCATAAAATGATCTATTATCATCGTAAAATTCCTAATATTTTTATTTTTTCATAACAAAAACATAACTAAAAAACCATGAAAATCGTTTTTTTTTCCAGAAGGCTACCAAAAATCCAATTTTTGGTATTTTCAATTGATAATAAACCATTTTGTGTGTTTATCCTTACAAATTAAAACACTTTTATTTTTTTTGATTTCAGATAACTCAATCGGCCGGAATCGTGGAGACAGTGGGCGTCCATTTTTTCGAGGCGGGGGTGTTTGGAGTAATATAACTCATATTTCACTCGATATTTTTTGTTGAAAATTTATACACATACTCTTAAAATAATAAATAAATTTTTACTGGTCGTATACTGTAATTACAGTTTAGCAAGAGGTAATTAAAAAAAACCAAATATATATCTAATATATATATTATCTATATATATATATATCTCTCTATATCTACTCTCTATCTCCTATTCCTATATTTGTTATAATAAAGGTTTTCACGGGTGTTAGAAACGTTAGTATTAATTTCTTTGGGGGTAACTCGCGTTAAAATCTGGTCCTCAGAAGGACCATTCGTCAACCGACGTTTCGCCTGAATCATAACAGGCATCTTCAGGATGCCTTGTTAATAAATTTCCGTCATGAGAGGCAGTGCGAGAACGTCTGTTCGTATCGGAATCTTACTACCAAGTAATGTCTAGCAAGTCAAAATCTAAATTTGGGTACTTCGGTCATTATTAGCCTTAATGGTTTTTGGGAATTTTGTATTGGATATTGGGAATTCCCGGCCGTTGTTGGCCTTAATGTCATTTGTCTGGCTCCTTGTGATGTGCTTTGTACTCGATATTGCTTCTATTGTGTCGATATTTATCTGTTCGGTTCAACTGGTTTTTGCGCGTTAATATATTATTTTTACTATGAAATCTACTGTTGAATAAAATGCTTTTCCATGCCGATGCCTGTTGTGATTCAAGCAAAACGTCGGTTGACAAATGGTCCTTCTGGGGACCAGATTTTGACACGAGTTACCCCCAAAGAAATCAATACTAACATATATATATATATATATATATATATATATATATATAAATATATGACAGATTACGGTAGGATTTGTTGGATACGATAATTATAAGATACACTGAAATTATGATAGTTATCGTAATAGAACATTACTCAAAAAAAATAATTAATTAATGCTAAAATTATAAAAGAGACATTATAAAAATCCCTTGTATTGTACGAATTTACGAGTACCTATATCGTTATTATTCTGTTAAGTATACAAATTCACCATTTTCCAGGAAGGTTTTGTGATTGACCGTACTATAAAGAGAAATTTTTTCTCAAGTTAAATCATTGGCTCTAGTTTTTTTTTTCACTAGGATTTTATAGTAATGACTTCTATTTTCATAAAAAAAATCATATATTCCTTTTAACAAAAGACTACGTGCGACACGCACCCCTGTTCAAAGTACATGATCGCAAGTGATACTTATGCCGCAGGATCCGCTCGCGCTCCGCCCAGCGTATATTATTGCTAAGGTCTATACCAGTGGTGGCAAACCTAAGGCACGCGTGCCATAGATGACACGTACAACAATTTAGCTGGCACGTGAACGATTTACAGATTCATTATTTTCCAAACTGAAAAAAACATAATAAAATGTAGCTAAATACATAATTTGTGGGGTCAACAACCCGTTTCCCCGCGCGTTTTGACCAGCGCCGGAATTTTCAGGGAAAATCAATCGCGCAAGAAAACTGCGAATGCACTCAAAATTGCATATTTCTGTGTTTACATACAGATAATATCAACATTGGAGATTAGAAACCGCTGACTTGACGCGTCCCGTGCTACGTACAAGAGAATAAATCACACGCAAATTCTACTGATACCACAGATCTCACGCAGCAAAGGAAAGTAAAAATGCTAACCGGCCGCTTCTTACACTTCTTACAGGTTTTTGTACACGTCTAGATACCAAAATCGGGATATAAAAGACGTATTTGCAACATCCCAATTCAGTTCGTTCTCTCACAACGATGTCACGCTACGCGGCCGCTACCGTAGCTCACCTCTCTAGGTAATTCGTTTCCCTACGCCGTAAACACAACGTCGCGCTGCTCGACGAGCGGTACCCGTAGCAACATCTTGCTATGTAGCACGTCACTCTACGACTCGACCAATCTCCAACCTGTAGTAGCTACAACATCAAACACAATCGCTACGTCACTCATCTCATCCTAACTACGCCTCCAGTCTCCAGTCCATCGTTCATTATCAGCCTTGTCACTCCACTGCCTTTGCATCCTCCAGCAGTGAACACCATCTGCTTCCGGCGGTACCATCATCATCCTCGACCTCACTGCAATACGCCACCTACTTCTTCAGCCCACAGCACCTCAACCGCTTCCTGCACCCCCTACGCACGCGACCAGGAACGAATTAGATGACCCCAGGCGCATTCAATCAGCTGGCATACCGATTACTACCGTTATCTACCAAGGTCAGCATAGCGTAATTCGAAAATAAATAAACAATATAAAACTTCTCCTCACGTTTCCCTTTTCATATAAGTTGTTTTTCGTCCTGTAATAGATTATATAAAAGTGGGATCTGAGACACGGTACCCCACATTCTGGTGACCCACGACGTAAGATGAAAACAGCAATCTTCTGATAAACGTAGTATCATATCCACATTCTGGTGACTCTGACGTGAGTCATCCCAATACATATATTGATTAATTTATGCACTTGGGCATGCATGTGACGCATACTGAAATAGACGAAATTCGAATCAAATATAAAGCAATTGGTACTGAATGTACAGCAGCAAAAATCTCATAATAAATAACTGATATGGGATTTCTTTGGTCATGAATTCATTTTTAAGAAAATTTAGTGAAATTTTTGAACTTTTTTAATACAATTCTGAAAAAAAATATCTTGCTCGGAAGGGTGACTGAGGAAGGACCTACTGAATTAATTAAGAAGGGTGAATGAACCCTATCAAATCTTCGGACCGTGTTGTTTAAGTCATGACATTTATGTCGTGTTTTTAAGTAAAAAAATAAGTAAAGCATAATTATTGATTGTAGTTTTAAATAAAAATAAAATAATGCTCCACTCGTCAAGAGTCGATTAATAATTTTTAAGAATTCTGACAAGCGCGGTCAAAAAAGTTCACCGTTGCAAGTCTAAACGATGTTTGTTTTCTTTTTTTAATAGAGATGCGCACACGGAATTCGTGTCACATCAATAGTCTAAATTGAGCGTCATAAAAAAATCTAAAAGAGGTAAGGTAAAATGCTTGAAGACAACAAATATAATACAATTTTAACAAAAAATACTGCTACTTTAAATATGCCATACACTAGAAAATCTGAAAATGTCGTACATGTATGCAGACTACGATATTTATTGGCAATATATCCACTTATCTTATATCCTTATATAAGGAAAGTGTCAATTTATCAAGATATACTATAGATGTCTCACAAAGACAAAAGCTATTTATTAGCAAATTGAAAATTGAAGCAAAAAATTGAAGTATTTGGGCGTTTATGGGGCTTTTGACCTATCATATGGCTGGCTTGGTGTAAGTCACTTTAAAACTTTGTTGTAAAAAATGTAATGTTTACCATTTCCGTCCATGATTGACCACCACGTCCATAAAATAACTTAAATCCATCCATAAAATTTTGGAAGTTGTATGTATGTTATATATATATATATATCAATATATATTATATTATATTTCATATATCTCGTGCCAATAATGACTTTACTAACGCTATCTGTGGTTTAAATTTATAATCCCCAGTGAAACGAGTTATACACCTAGATACTAGTTCATGGGGATGCTTTAGTCCTTGTGAGTGGCTGCGGGGTTAATCATTTTGACTAGGGATGAAGCCAAATATCTCTTTTTGTGTATATGAATTTCACCAATTATAAAAGGCAGCATATAGATAAGGATATATATATTATAGCGATATATATATATAATATACTATATATAATATATATATATATTACTATGTTAGTTCTAACTAACTTTGGGGGTAAAACCCGCGCCAAAATTGCTGGTCGTCAGGACCAGTGTCTGCCGACGTTTCGCAAGATTCACTGTATCTTCCAGGGCGCCTTGTCGTATGAGCTGCTGCTTACACAAAAGCGTACCCAACGTTTTGGGTCCGGAAGCTCACAGTCAAGTGAAAAAGTTTTGAAAAATTCTGCGTAAGGTGTTTGTGGAGGAGGGGTTCCTCCAGCGACGCCCGTCGTTAATGAGTTTTGCTCGGATTCTAGTAGTCCGTATATACAGTGTGAGATCTGTTCGAAACGTCGGACAGTACGACCTGGTCCTGATGCCCAGGAATTTGACGCGGGGTTACCCCCCAAAAGTAGTTAGCAACTAACCACCAAATGGTATATATATATATAATATATAGATATATGATAGTACTATATATATATATATATATATATATATATATACACTAGAAATACATTTTACATTATAAAATATAAAGGTGACTAATTTGAAAATTGAGTAATATATGTATCATTTACAAAAAACTATTTGCAAAATCTTAATTGGTTATAGTAGCAAATTTCAGTTTCCGAGCAAGAAAAAGTTTTGGGTTCAATCTTGGTTGTAAAAAAAATATTTTGAAAGATACATCAATTTTTCAATAGCTTGGTTGAATATAGATAGACCTTGATCTTGAATTAATTGATTATAGATCTAAATTATATAAATTAAGTATAATTATTATAAAACCCTTATTCGTGGTTTCACAAATAATGATATTTAATTTGTTTCAAATGTCGGAAATCATATTAATGTGTTTATATATACACACATTAATATGATTAATATATATATATATAGTATAGTATAGATATATTACTATAATGATCTAAACAGTTAGTTCTACATCAAATATATGTGACAATTTATTATCATCACATTGAACATGACTTAACATTGTATAATACAAGCCGAGAACATAAACTGTAGTCAGTACAAAGAGAAAAGACGACCGAACACACACGGAAACACACGAAGTCTCGTCCGTCCGCACGAGTGAACCTCCCATCTCGGCAAAGGGGGAAGAAGAATTAGTTGTAACACGATGCAGCTTCCGAGGCTGTTATGCTGGAACCTGGGCTGGCTACTGATGGGGGCACAGCCATGCTCCTCAGATGAATTCTAACTTTGTTTTGAAAAAGTCTTCTGAAGAAACCCTTGAGCTTTAAACCACAAAAATTATTGTTCCATTATTACATAGTCAAAATACACTTACTTCAAAGTGTCATTATATATAATTAGAATGTCTGTAATATAAATGTACCTGCTTTTAAACTTATAAAAATTATATACTGTTAAAAACGTTTATTTTAAATCCATGTTTGTAATACAAGGTGGTGTAGACTAACTTTTTTTATTTAACAAACCCATTTAAAAAAGTAACGCAGATATAATTTTGTAAAAAAGTAATGCAGATTTGAAGTGCATTAAGTTCAAGATTTACATTTTATATTTGCACAGTTTTAAAGATGATAGCAGGGAGATGGCTTTTATCGAATTCGGAGGTTTCATTTAATTTTTTTCAGCATATCGACGAGTATGTTCGTGACAGCTTGACAAATTTTGTTTTTCAGGTGAGCCAGAGTCCTAGGACGATTGTTGTAAACAAGTGACTTTAGATAGCCCCATAAAAAATAGCCGCAGGGAGCTAAATCAGGTGACCATGCTGGCCAGTGTAGATCACCCCTCAATGAGATCCTGGAAAAATATTAGAAAAGTACATAGCTTCATCAGCGAACACGCGCTCCACTTTCGTCCACTCCTTAATGCTGAGTAATCCAAGCGGAGCTACAACTTTACGCCCACTTCTCGAATGTGCCTATCCCCACTCTCCTTGGAGCAACCATTGCTTTAGTTCAACCAATTTTAATAAGCAAGTTTCTCTACCCCACTCTGTATAATATATTTTCTAGAGTTATTTAATTGAGATTAAATAAATTTAATTTGATCGCCCAATTATTACTACCTTTGGATACATGAGCATGTTTTACTTATGATCTTATGAGTGGATATCTATTTTAAAAGAACATCGAAGGGGTGGTTTTGAAATTATTTAAGCAGCATTGCGTAAGTGTTGGAGACGAGCATTGAGTGACAAGCATTAAGACAATTGAGACCACTTTCTCTACTTTCAAGACTGAATCTTTTACATTTTTACGATATAACTTCAATTTATTCCCATTGAATCTCAATAAACTAATAACCCATTTTTCCAACTTCCCTTGCATTGTATAATCTAGCTCAAATCCGTTTTTATTCATTTTCTTTGTTGAAATTATATATTATTTATATAAATGTAAAAAAATAACACTTTATATTAACCATGAATTTGTTAACATTGAATGATCCCTACATCGGAAAACGTTTACTAAAAATTAATATTCTAATCAATTTAATTTTTAATATTAATTTTTTGTATAAATTTTATCCTGATGAAGGGACCATTTAGTGCAAAATATGATGAATAATTGAATAAATTAGGCGTTTATACAAAGTTTGTTTTCCATTAATATATTAATACAAATAATGTCACCACAAAGTCATCTTGCTATTATTGAAGAAGTAATGTATTATTGTTTGCACCTTTCAATATTGTTTTTTTTTTATTTCGGACATCTTTATATATTTTGATGTTAAAATAAACCGATGGAAACAAATTCTCTATGTAAAACAAAGTTACGCAAGATAATTTCAAGATTAAGAGAACAAGGATAATCCCATCACGCACATGAATATTTGAAAAAGTAGTCAATATTATATGTATTTCAATCGAGTACATCCTTAAATATTTACAAAACATGGTAACTTATGTTAGTACTTCAAATCCACTCGAGTATTCTTCAAGCTTGAGGATCAGACAAAGCGAGATTTAAATATGTTTATCTTAGTGCATTATTAACGTACCCGGTTGGATACCCTTAATTCCCTTCACCTGCCCACATTCCTCAATATCTGTCCATCAAAGCCTCGTTTAATTATGAATGCATCGCTGAGCATTTCATTACAGGGTCATCACACGCCTATCGCGTGCCATCAATTGCTCAGGTGTCGTCAGGCCCTGGGCGGCAGACCGCTCATTAGCATCTTAATTTGCCGCCCTCACAGGATACCCAACCCCTTAATGACCGTTCCTGTCCTGTCAACCTCCTTTGACCAGTGTCTGTAGAACTTTATTAACAGTTTTTCAAACATAGTTTTAAATTCTAATATTGTCTTGCATGATTATAAAAAATATCTAAAAAATTAGCAACATTTTAATGAATTTAGATATTTAATTTAGTCATTTGAATTAAAATTCAAATTAAAAAAAAAATTGACTTGAAAAAATATATAAATATAAGGGCCTTAATTTGGTTTAATTTGAAAAAATATATCAATATAAGAAAAATTCGCAAAAATGTATTTGGAGACCAATATTGATTACAGTTGTTAAATGTAAATACCATGAAATTTTCTCTAAGAATAGCATATTTCAATATAGCTTAAACCATAAAGTAATCTGAATATTGATATATAATAGCAATTTCTTTGTCATAAAAAATTTAAAGGCATAATTATTTTTTCATCAGTTAACCGAAATGTAAAAATCTACAGATTGTGGAAAATTATATTTAAAAAAATGGTTAAATAAAGAATGTGAATATAATTGAAATGTCAATTTACAGATTCCTGACAGAAACAATTTTTTTTTTTGTTTCTAGGTAGAGTTATAAACATAACTTATAATCTAAATCAAATTAAAATAAGCATAAAAAACGTATAACAATAATTTTATTTTTTATTTCTATTTAAATTTTTTCATTATTATTTTTATTATTTATTTATAAAAAAAATTAAAATTTATAAAATTATTTATAAAAATTTAAATAAATATTGTAATTCCATAATAATAATAAATAATGATAAGATTACGGTGGCCGTCCCCGTGGTCCAGTATGTTTGACACTGGCTTTTCATACCGAAGGTTCCATGTTCAATTTCCGGTGAGGTCAAATTACGTCTATATGATTTTCTCAGGCCTGGACGTTTCTGTGAGGTATTTCACCACATTCACTGGGCCTCGTGACTAGGTACAGCATTAAAAGTTAGTATTTAAAAAATAATGAACACCTGTTGAAAATAAATTCGACACAGAACTTGCTTAAGTACGTAACCCAACCAGTAAGAAGTAATCCAACTAGCAGTATCTATTCGCCTACAAAAGCTGAAGAAAGCCTTTAAAAGGCGAGTTGTTGGATTCCTCACGTGCTCTCTCCTGACAACAAAGAAAGACGCTTCGACACGACTTTTTCTCTACTGTCTAGGCACAAAAGGAAGGATTTTTTTGTATAAAAGAGTGGCAAGTGATGAATGTCGGGTGTTTTACGATGATCCGAAAGGGGGAAAATAGTGGATTAGCTCGGGTGAAGCATCGACGCCACAATCCGAAATTCATGAAAAACTAGCAATTAACATTGATTGCTACTAGGCTCTGCGAGTGGCCATTAGTATCTGCAGTTGACTGTGCTGGCCGCTTCGCTGCCGATAGTAGCCGCCGCATGGCCATTAGTGTCTGCGATTGGCCATCGCCCATTTCCTGCTGCTTTTTATACGATATATGCTTATTTCTTTAAAAAAAGCAATGGACATGTGCACATGGTTTACGGTGTTTTTAAAGTAATCATAATATTGACATATATTTATTTTTTTATTGAAATTAACGGACATACCCCATTAAAAAATTCCCAAAAAAATATATTACATAGCATGATCAACATTAAACACATAATAATAAAAGTTAAAGCAATTTAAAAGAAAACAAGTACAAGTGAAAAGTACTAACAAGATGGAGACAATCTATTTAGATTTCAATCTATTTAGATTGAATGTGGACAGACTTACACCGAAGAAGTCCAGATCCTGTCTTGAATTTGTAAGATGACATAATCGTGACATGGGAGCATGGAATCCATAATTACATAATACATGTCACCCTGTAGGCTTCTATTCCCCCATTTCTAGAATATAGTATTTCTTCATTAATTTGTTGCCTAACATTTCTTCTATTATGCTCCTTTACAGCCATGTGGAGCACTCTCCAAATAACATAATTTGACGTGACATTCGCGCTTTAAGCATATTAAATTTAAACATAATCGTGTATCATTTTAACATAGAAAATAATTTCAAATAATAAAAATGTATAATTATAAAATAAATTTTCTCGGTGTATTCGAGTTTGACACATCTACAAGCATACATAACTATCAATTAAGCTTAAAATATATTATTACTCGCAGAAAAAATTAAATTGATGTAAGAAAATAAAGATATCAATTTATTTCTTCTAAAAGTGACTTGAATATTAAATAACCAATAAATATATAATATTTCTACACATTCAATAATATCCACATTTCACATAAAATAAAAATATTAATTAAAATTATTTTTATGTTCAATTTTATAAATTTGTTTAAAAAATGTCGCGTATTAATTAGTTCACCAAATAATATAACCAATAATTACTACTAATTATAATGTAAAGCGTAAAATTAATGTCGTGTGCATGATGGCAAAATTCAGTCGGGAATGTGGAAATTTCGAAAAGCACGCGATTAATATTCATCGATTTGTTGCCTTCCATGAATATTAATGACTCTTCCATACTTTGCTGTTTACCAGTCAAGTTCATGTAGAGGACGAGCTCTCGACATGCTCTTTGTTGGTTGGGGGAAATTGCCGGCATTCACTGCAAGACCTTTTTTCCTTAAAACGAGTGCCGTAAGTTAAAGGTCCTGCAATATTTGCATTCACAATGAGTAAAATCGTACAAGTGTGGGTTACTTTCAAAAATTAACAATAAAAAATGAAAAAATTTAAGATCACTGTTTTAGCATTTTCTTGGTACCCGTCAAACACTACGCAGATTTAAACTAAACTTTGTGCTGCACACATGTCACTAGTAGTCCGGGGGCTCCGCGATCAGTTTAGGTGAAGTCACAACACATTTTTGGGATTTTCTCAAAGCTGGATGTTTTGTGATGTATTTGGCTACAGTAATTGAGCCTCGTGCACTGTTGTTGTGTTAAAAAATATTAGTAAAAAAATATCGGGAAAAAATATTTTGGTCACTACTGTAGGTAGTTTCAAGAAATCTAATCCCAATCGACGCCAGATGTTAATAATAAAGATTAACAAAAATGTTAATTATAACTAAGTTGTATTAAAAATATCGTCATTGTGGGTCATTTTTTTAATTTGGAAAGTAAGGGTTAAGTATTAAAGAAATTTATATTTCTTGTTTTTGTGCAAATTGAGCAGATCTTGTTGCTTCAAAGCAGAGTTGCTTCCAAAAAATAGATGTCTCTCCTAAAACTCCATGCATAAAGATCAAATCTGATGATTGCTGATTGCCATATTATGGACATAAATTAAACAATTGCAATTATGTTTTTTCTCGAGATTAATTTCCCTATGTGATATATGTACAAACAAAAATTAATAAATAAACAACTAAAATTTAAGACAAATAAATAATTAATGTACATTTAATTTAAAATTAAAATTTAATCTTAAAATAATTAATCATTCAAGAGATTTTTAATATCTAAAAACACCAAAAATTTTGTATTAAAATTTAAACATTATATAAAGTGTAAATAAACATTATATAAATAAATAAATATAAATAAACATTATGTAAATAAACATTACATTATATAATTATCTTTTATAAAATATCCTATTAATAACTTTACTACAAAATAAAATAGTTACGGTTTCGTATTTAAAAATTTACAATGCACTTATATTGTTATGTTGAATTTTTGCAAATTTTCACAGTTTATTTATTGAGTGATTTTTTTTTCAATTTTGGTTACTTTTACCTCTCCGTTTAACTCTTTAAAATTAAAATTTCATGGTAACTAACCGTTGTAAGAATGCTGTAGTAAAAACCTCAGGATACTTGACGCTGAACTTTCTTTACGATCCCTTATCTTTCTTTTTAATACGCAGGCTACCGATTAAAGTAGTTTTTGTGACTAGCCCCAAGAACATTTATACTGAGAAATCACGAAACATGTGAAAGAAACGCAGGCGTAATGCGGCCCCTGCCACGAAGAGGTTTTAAAGAGAAAATAAAAAAAATACCCATACTCATGTTAAATCCTAATTAACTCAAGTACCTACTATTGATAGAATCGGCGTCAACTTTGTAGAGTTTCGTTATGATCTTCGTTAAGGATAATTTTGAAAAATGAACACTTTTATTAACACTACTTGAATCTCAAATCAGTAACTTTCATAGACAG
This sequence comes from Agrypnia vestita, assembly GCA_016648135.1. Classification (NCBI taxonomy): domain Eukaryota; kingdom Metazoa; phylum Arthropoda; class Insecta; order Trichoptera; family Phryganeidae; genus Agrypnia; species Agrypnia vestita. Next base: position 50,760 of record JADDOH010003640.1, on the reverse strand, counting down.
GTGAAGATATGTGGGGTATAAAAGCAAAGGCAGTAATATCCAAAAAAAATTGAATGGAGCCATCAAAGACTACTTATTTATAATATACTGAGTGAAACATAGCCTGTAAATTTACAGGAAACATGATTTTCGAAAGAACAAATACAAATAATTTAGAATGCAGTACATTTTAAATTAGTAACACTCGGTGACTAAATTCAAAACATTTTTTTGGATATTGCTGCCTTTGCTTTCGTACCCCACATATGAACTTTTTTTAATATCCTCATTCTGTCAATAAGAAGCACTGATTCTCTCGAAACTCAACTTGTCTTAATAAACTCAATCTATATCTATAAAACTCAATGTCTATCTGTCTGTCTGTCTATCTGTTCTCTATTTGTCCGATTCGATTCAAATTTTGCATACTTATGCTTTAGGACCCGGCGGGTAACAAAGGCAACATTTCCTCTATATTCTCATACTCTTTCTCCTCCCCCTGACATATTTTCGATTCAAATCTGTACCGTTTGACCGATCGGACTCGAAATTTGGAAACTTATTCTTTAGAACTCGGCGGGTAATAAAGGCGACAATTTCCTCCCTATTCTCATACCCCTTCCCCTTCCCCTGATATATTTTTGATTCAAATCTGTACTATTTGATCGATCGAACTCAAAATTTGGAAATTTATTCTTTAGGACTCGGCGGGTAACATACGCGACATTTCCTCACTATTCTTTTAACCCTTCCTCTCCGCTTTTATATTTTCGATGCAAATCTATACCATTCGAATGGAACCTTTGTTTACCCTCAAATTTAATTTATAATTAATCCTTAATCCGTGCAACGCCGGGTAAGGATAGCTAGTTAGAGTAATAATAGTGTTCATTTTTCAAAATTATCCTGAACAGATGTACGTTTAGAATAATGCTTTCAAAGGCTATTATTACGGTCGTTAGACATATTTATGTTAAATAACGGATATTTTATATGAACCGTATATTTTAATGAGAAACACATCTCGACGTTTCGCTGTAGTCTTATTCAGCGTCATCAGAAGAGCGTCCTATCACGGCAGAGGTACAGACCGAACTACTGAGTTGGGATATTCTGTAATGGAATTTAGTCGCATTTACCGCTCAACCGGTTTGCTGAAAACTGGTAATATGTGCCCTTACTAGATAATGCGCAGAATATTATAATTCATACATTAATCACTAATATTTTTCGTAGTGTGCATTCCATATTTTTTGTAGTATTTAACACTCGAAATACTGAATATACCTTTATATTTTCAAAGGCTTAGTTATAAAATAGTTTAAATATCCGTGGATATACTATGTGTAATAATATTTTGGTATTTTGGTATTTTTAGCCATCAACAGGTTTCAACGCTAAACACGATATGCTAAAAATATCATCCACAAAAACTCCCTAACACACATAACTATCAGTTATAAAAAGTGTTAAATGTTTAATATCTTTCATATGTGGGGTATAAAAGCAAAGGCAGCAGTTGTCAAAAAATTTAAGAAAAGTTTTGAATGCAATCACCTGAGATTACTAATTTAAAATGTACTGAATACCAGATTTTATGTATCTACCCCTTCCAAAATCATGTTTTCTTTAAATTTTTAAGCTATGTTTCTTATAAAATCTAGAACTTCGTACATTATAAATGGACGTTTGCATTTAAATTTTTTTGATATTGCTGCCTTGCTTTTATACCTCACACATATTGTTTATTCCTAGTTATGAAAAACAGACAGATATTTGACTTGACTTGAATGTATTTAATTTTTAGTACTACGGCATTTGAAAAGTAATCGCCATATTTAGTTAAAAATACAATTTTCATAAAAAGTTTGATTTAGATTTTTTTTTCATATAAGTTATGCAATACATTTAACACATAAATAAACACTCGGCATATCGAAAATCTGAATTCCACGTGTTTGCGGAGCCTGGCATGTGGTAAAGGTGTGTGTAATACTGAAATGACGCACTGCGGTAATTCGTAATCTTTTTCAATGAAACAAGACCGTTATAAATTTGATCTGGAAAGGATTAAAATAATTATGGAAAATGTAAATAAAGAAAAAAACTGATTTTTACATTACGTTACGCGAACTCGGGTGAATCGGTGACGAGACTCCATGACGAACATATTTAGTACAATAAAGCATATGAAAAAAGTGCTTAAAAATGTATTAGAATAATCTTATATTTCTTACGATGTTTCATTATTTTGAAGTATTTTTGAAGGGAAATCATATTTGATGATTCATACTTATTCACAGAAGACGTAATGTCATTCACGTCCACGAATGACTGTGTTTTTTACGTTATACATACCTATATATATTTTTTCAGGCACAGCATGACACATTATTGTTTCAAAATAAGTGTGCGCGATAACGCGCATAAGTCTATCTCCAATAAATCAATTTAAAAAATATAACAAGATTATTCTTAAAAGTTATTCATGCAATAAGTAAATATAAAAATTGGAGGAGCCTGTACTCATATACGCGCGGTAGAAGTACTTAAAAATTAAAATAAAGACAAAATCATATATTAATGATGCTTGAAGTATTAAGAAGTAAGAATCTAGACTGACCATTGTCAATTATTTTATTGAGGTTAATATAAATAATCAAATATCATACTTATAGAAATGTAACCTCGAATATTTTAAATAATTGCGGCAAACAAAAGATTTTTTTAAAAAACGTTCGAAGCAGTCGTGAACTCGCATCTAAACAGAATCTGACTGCTGACAAGAATTCAATATGGCATCGTTAGTTCTGGTATCGCATATCCGCTACACACTGCGTTCGCAACTTTCGTTACAATAAAAAATTTACCCTGCGTGTGCCAAAAGACGTATGACCTCAAAAATTGCAAGAGGAAACTTAAAAATAGAAAATACAAGTTATTTATAATTAATGTAGCTTTCTGAATACCTTTTATAAAACATCGAATAAAATTGATTGATTTTATGGTATTCAATAATTTGGATACAGTAATATTTGTATAAAAAACAAATTCGGATCATCTTTGGACCCGATAGAATATAAAGCATTTTTTAGGTAAAATCATTCTGCCAGAAAAAAATCTGCATAAGGTAGACATTACTTTTATGATCAATGTAAATTTTAATAATTATAAAGAATATACCGTTGGATAGAAACAAATAAAAAACGTTTAAAATTTCGTGAAAATTTGTTCGATATTTAATACGTTAAGTAGGTACCTACTTGAGGAAAAAATCTCTAAAAGAAAATAATTTTGCTAAATGAACTAATTCTTATTTGTGACGAAATAATATAACTCACCCTTATTCTTTTGTGAAATGAGATACTTTATTCCATCTGAAATATAATATTGCTATATTTCTGACGCTAAAACGCTTTTAAATTCGGGATGACGTTTATCCCACTGGGAAAAGCGCTGCCTCTGAAAGTACAGCAAATTCTTATTTATATTTACTCCACACGAAAAAATCTTAAAAGCAACGAAAGGAGAATTTCCCTGTGTGAGCTTACTAATAGCTCTCATCGAGGATTATCCCACTCGTTGACGTGGGAAAAAATCGAAGTAAATTTTTTTGCGAGGATTCTCTTTTTTGTGTGACATTCTCTTTAAGCTATGCCACTATAATATTCTCTCACCCGTTCAAATATTATCTTTGTATGTGAAATTGAGTATAAGTACGTCTTTCTGTATGTCCGTCATTTTTCTACATCTCCGTCATCTTGCTAATATAAACAAAATTTTGCATAGTTACGTTTTTGGACCGTGCGCAAAATGCGACTTCAATATGTAAGTGTTTGAGTATATTTGTGTTTAATATCAAAACAATGTATTTCATCGAGATAAACAAAAGACAAGATAAATATTATTGATTATTATTATACTATTTATGTGTTAATGTTATATCGATACTTGATGACACATAAAGCCGTCTACAAATTAGCGTTATCGCGTTAAATATTCAAAATAACAGGTGAATAAATCAGATGGCGTTGATGGGAGTTTATGGCATTCGAGATGTGGATCTACAAAAGGATACTCAAAATAAGCTGGACGGACAGAGTTCAGAATGAGGATATAATAGTTCGGATGAAGAAAGAAAAATTCTTCATATAAGGAATATATAAAAATAAAAATAACATGAATTGCCGCGACGACGCGATCCGAATTCCTTATTCCTTGGAAATCCATTCTTAATGACTGTAAAATCTTTTCAAAATCAGCCCCTAATAACCCGATTCCAAGTACAGACGCAGTAAATGAACATATTAATATAACTAACACTAACAGAATTTCCAACAATCAACAAAAAACATTTCAATAATGCATAATTACATTAGTTTTAATAATTGACTAGCTTTCGTAACCCGTCAAAAATGGTGGTAATTTTACATGTCAATTCCTAAAGAATAAGTATTTATTTATTTATTAAAAAAAAGAAAATAAATAAACTATATATAAGGTCCGGACAGACGGGTGGACGGACGGACATACAATGAAATCATTATAATTGTGATTAGGATAGTAGGGGACGTTATGCACGTATTCACAAGCATAAATGTAAGTACAAACGTTAATATATTTTATGTATATTTTTATTAATGATCATAAAAGTTGTCTTAATCCTCGTCTTTTTGTTTAAGAGTAATTTGAAAGAAGAATGATTAAAATTTACCCTTTAAGAATATATAATATTTATGGTTTTATTTCTTTAACGTTATGGTATCTTAAATCTAGCCAAGGAACGGCTGCATTTGGGGCGGAAAAATGTGCCTACCGCAAGGTGCTGAATGGCTTAAAATTGAATTTATATTAAATATGCGCGGCGGAGATAAGCAACCTTAGATAAGCGACTTTCAGATAGCCCCATAGAATAACCGCTTGAATAATTAATTTACATTTAAGAAAATAAGGGTTGTATGTAAAATAAAAACTAAACATTTTCTTTCTGGGGATTTATAATAAGGCAGAATTAATTCTGCGACGTATTTCTCTACTTCAGATAAAGCCAATACCCCTCTCAATCAAATAATATTTCTTAATATTGAAATATCAGACATAGCCCTAAAGATGAATTATATTATTATATTTACTCTTTTAAATATAATCTTAACACGTTAAATATAACGACCTTCTCATTAATTAATTTGGAAATCATTTTATATGCTTTGTATAATTTAATTTGGTCTAATAATAGATCTTAGGAAAATTATTATTTACTAGCTGTAACCCGTCAAAAATGACGGTACATGTCGATTCCAAAAGAAAAAGTGTTCAATTATTTATATTAAAAAAAAAGAAAAAATATTATTAAAGAAAAAACTATAAAGAAGAAGAAAAAAAGAAAAGAGATTTTTTTTATATCATTATTTTACGGACGTTACATGAAGTTACGACGGACGGACGGACGGATGGACGACGAAATTATTATAATTGGGATGTAGAACCGTTAATTCTGAATAAATCTAGAATCTTGATAGGTACTCAACTTAAAAGAGTGCCAGAATGTCATTTTAAGATATAAATGAGTAGGTATACTTTTTTCGCTCATTTTTACGCGACTGCGCGACATAAAATAGAACAATGTGTTTATCAGCCAACGTATGTATGTTTGTTTGTTCCTTTCAGGCGCTCAAGAGACCAAATGAGTGGGTAGATTTTGATGATTCTACGTCAATCGAATTGCTTAATCTTGCAAGTATCACTAAGGACATGTCTGTAATCAAAACTCATTATGGCGATAACCAGACGCCATATCGTGAAAAAGAAAAAATGAATTTTGAAAATCTATGATAAGTGGAGTAACATTGAATAGATAATTAAAAATCATTTTTAATTTTATCTAATCATTTTTGATTTTGAATGAACATTTAGGATTTATAACAATTTAAAGTTCATTAGCAACCATTCTCACATCAATTTTCAATTCTTATAAGAAAGCTGTAATAAAGTTCTTATATAATCGCATAATAGGTCTTTTAACGTGAAAAATAATTATCATTAAAAAAATCAATATTGTTCTTGAAATTGAATGACAAACTCATATTTTTACTGCTTTGAACGATAATATAACGACCGTTACCTAAAGCGTTACTTAATGTAGTAAAAAATAACATAATTAGGAATAAATAAATAGTAGGAAAAAAATTACTGTCTTGTTTTACTTACTATAATTTGTTTTATTCACAATAATTTTATTTACTATAATCCTAAATCAAAAGTGTAAAATAAAATTGTTAAATTTAAAAAATTAAAATAGCAAATGCATAAAAAGTAAACTTTAAAAATTGAAAAGAAAAAACAAGTCCAGTAGTCTAGAATTCTGTTAAGTAATATTACTCACACATATAACAAATAATAAATTCTAATGCAAAACATAGCGGTACAAAAAGTTAAAAGTTTTAATTTTGGCATTAGTGCTTTATTTCCAGTATTCACACATTTTTATATGCTATTAATATACTTTTTCTTAAGATTACTCTCAATATTTAAATATCAGGCATACATATGAATAAATTATTTGTATCGTGATATAATAATGAACAACAATATAATAATATGCGCGTAATATTTAAGTATGGTAAAATATTACGCGGTAATTTATTTATCGTGATACAAAGAATTTACTCGACATATATACGTCTGATTCTTAAATATTGAGAGCAATCTTAAGAAATAGTATATTGATTGCATATTGTATGAAAATGAACAAAAAAAGGTATTGAAGAAAAGGCATATAATCTAGTTAATAAAATACGTTATTAATAGAAAATAAAATTCATATTGTATGAAGAAAATAAAATTCACGATAAAATTAACAGAAAAAAAAAATTAAGGCAAATAAATATTAATTAAAATTAAAGTTAAAAATCACAATAACATATAGGTTTGAGTAAATCACAAAAATTTATTATGACCTCACCGGGAATCGAAACCGGAGCCCTTGAAGTGAGAAGCCAGTGTCGTACCCTCAATGCTTAAATATTCTTACCCACTGGTGTTTTAAATATATGAGCATTTGAAAATTGATATAAAACAAAAAATATAATAAATTATATGAGGGGTATTAAATCAAAAGTAGCAATATTCCACTTTTGAGATAAATACAAAAAAACTGTCATTACTTGAGTAAATTTCTCTGGAATCTATGATTTTAAAACAATAGCACCTCAGCATTCTTTTTATATGCGTGTATAAATAAATATTTTACTTTTAAATAGGGATATTGCTATGTTTACTACTTAATAGTGGACATTTCTTATTTTGTTTTTTACATATTTGGATACTGCTGTCTTTTATATGATGTTTCAGTCTAAAATTGACATCTCACACTTTGGTATAAAGCGGCTATTTCGTCACGTGGGTTTGATTGATTGAAGTGGACATTGCTGTATTTGCTTTTAACACCGATTTTTAAACGTGATTTTGAAAGGGATAGAGTTATATTTCTTATAAAATCTCGAATTTAGTACATCCTAAATTAGTAATTCTCGGTGACTGCATTCAAAACATTTTTTAATTTTTTGCACATTGCTTCCCTTGTTTTTACACCCCTCGTACAAATAAAATAAACGAGACACGAACCGAAATAAACGTTCGCCAGTCGGCAGGAATGGAAGGGAAATGCGGCGTGATCGTACCGGGGGTGGCGGAACCGAGAGCGGACATAGGCGGAAAAGACCGCACATAATTATGCATTAGCTCCGGCTCTGTCTTTATGGGTTGATAGTTTTATGGCAGCATTTATAAAGATTTGGCGCAGTGATATACTCTCTGCGCGCTTAATAAGACACGCCGCGCCGTGAGATGTGCAGCGCGCAGAGCCAGGACCGGAAATGTCATTCGATTAACGCTGATTCCACACAAATATTATTTTACTTAAAAATGAATATTTTTTTATGATAAATTTTATTTAAAAAAATTAAGGCTGTATGAATGATGTCACTCAGGCATGTATATATATATATATATATATATATATATATAATATATAATATATATTATATCTATTTATATATATATTATATAGATTTATACATATATATATATAGATCGCACTGGCCATTTTCAAAGGGATTTTTTTTTTCGTCTTGTATTTCGAGTTCTGTTTTGAATTGATGGCAAGCACACTCCAGAAGTCGAGATCCAAGTGAAGCCTAATGCGAAGCTAATTGCTGAATTTACTTTGCGACCTGGTAATTCTTCTATTGTTGCTGGAAATTCCGTTATTGTTATTTATATTAATATGTTCATTTAATGCGTCTGTACTTGGAAATGGATTATTAGGGGCTGACTTTGAAAATATTTTACAGTCGTTGAGAATGGATTTCCAAGTACAAGGAATTCGGATCGCGTCGTCGCGGCAATTCATGTTATTTTTATTTTTATGTATTTCTATTGCTTCCCTGTATATTCTGCATACGTTGGTTATCCTAGAAAATAATCCTTCATGTATATATATATGCAAGTGTTTTAAATTAAAAATACATAATATAAAATCAAACGATAGAAAAATCTAACGATGTACGTTTTATATATACCTAGGTATATATCGACATATACTAAGTATTCTATCTGCAAATTCGCTCCTTACGGGAGAGAGCTTAAAAGATTTTTTCATCGTATTTTATTATTAATGAACCTTATTTAAACTACTTAGTATTGCATATTCTAAGGCTTTATAAAATAATGTGTAGTTTAGAATTTCAGATAAAAAGATTCATTAATAATAAAAAATGCGATGAAAAATCTTCTAAGCTCTCTCTTGCGAAGTAACAGATTTGCAGATAGAGTAGGTACTTAACGCAGGGCACGTCGATACGTAGGTACATCATATTGCGAGGATGACCAATCGCTGAACGAGTGCAGTCATCCAGTAGTACCCGACAGACCGCCATAAACTCGCTGGACCGACGAAATAATCATATTCTTGTACACACTGTCTTCATTTTGGAAAGCCTTCAGCTTTGCAGACGCTTTTTGACGTGTGCGTCTCTTTCGCTTATTCTGATGACGATGATGATCACATTGATCGATTTTTTTGCGATTTGAATATTTTTTATTTATCTCAGTAAAACCTCAATTTATTATTCCAATGATAAATCTTTTCTTCTAAGAGGGTTATTTTAAGGCACTGTACAAATCTTCGGTACACCTCATTGGTCGTTGAGTAAATTAAAAAAAAACATTCGAGCCACTTTTAAGGCGAGATACATTGATATTTTTATTTTCTTGCAATTTTATTTTTCTGCAGACAATTATAATTTTGATATGTAATTTCAAACCCTAAAGCATAATATACGGCAAAAGATTATCTATTTAATGAGTGCACTTAGGACGCATCGAGTAATGCATTGTTTTTTCATTGCCAGTGTTAAAAAAAATATCAAATTGTATGAAAAGTAGAAAGCAATGAGCGATCGCTAATCGCAGACGCTAATAACCGTGCAGTGGCCACTTATGGCCGCAAAGCGGTCAGTATAAACGCCCGTAGGGCCCAGCAGGGCTGCTGACGAAGAAGATATTGCCTTTCAAACATGTTGAATTTTTTCAATAAGAAAGTGGTGTAAACAAAGTTTACTTCTATAAATTATAAGTATTTATTTATAAAACAAAAAAAAATCTAAAAGAAAGTAAAACTTACGGCCGTTAACCGGTCAGTATAAATGTCCGCAGGGCCTAGCAGGGTTGCTAGTAATTATTTTAATATTTCTGTAACATTATTAATTACAGATTATCGTGGCGGCACTGCCGTAGAGAGTGACTACATTTCCAAATTGGCGATGTTCTTATACACCTAGCTCAGGATATTTCACCATCCTGTAACTTGGTCGCCAACCAATTATGTTAAAAACGACACGTAAATCGTAATGCTTATAAAATAATACACATACAGGTGATGTTTTCTAGCTATGTAGCTCTTAAAATTAACCTATTGCACTGGTGAAGAAAATGCAAAACCACGTTTTCAAATTTGACTTTTTTCTTAAGATATAATATATGTGTGGAGAAAAAAAAAATAGCTTTGTGGATAACAAAAAAAGAAAGAAACCTGGCTTACTCTCGTGACAATGCAATCATGATATGATGTCGACAAACTTTTTCTATAGAAATCAACCCACTCTCTTAGTTATTTCATGTCATGATCTGATGTAAGATATTTATATTTCATGTATGATATATCAGACATTAAAGACTTAGAGAAATTTTTCTTAAAGCGTCTGCTCATAGATGATATTTGCAGGAAAAACATGAAAGCGTTTTACTTGGATGTCAACCAGTAGGAAGATTACGGGGATTAGATACGCATAGCACCGTATGCTGAAGACATGTTGACAAACAAATTCGCAAAATTTTAAATGTTCATATGAAGATAACAGCGAGAAAGGCAACGGCCTCCTGGAATCTCCGACTCGTGCGTTTATCTGTGTGCATGTCACAATAGATACAGCCACCAACACGATACTTAAATATACTAAAACTAGGGTATGCATTACCGCTTTTTGTTAACCCGCTTTGTCGGTGAGTATGGTGAAATCCATTACCGAATTAAGGGTCAATAAATTTTTAAGTACCTGTAATTTCCTTTAATTGTTTTTAACTTTTTAATGTATTATATAATCATATTTTTTAACTATGATATTATTTAACGATATTTGCAGGATAACCCTCAGTATTTTTTTTTAATGGTTTGTTTACAGGTATTGTGGAATTTTCTCGGGCGTAATATAATGCGTGTACATGCATTGAAGATCCGTGAGTAAAAATCGCAAAAATCACTTGTCTTGTACTATAATGTATAGTATTTATTCCATAGCTGCTATTCTAAGATCCACTATACATTGTCTTTTTTAACATTTCGTCACTGCAATTTCATCAATTATCAAATAGTGATATTCTAATCTGCGGACGTATTTTTTTATCGTATTGTGTATTTTTTATGTGGAGTAAATAGTTCATATTGATTCTTGACAAAAATCGAAATTATTAATTAAATAACCTTTAACCTTTAACCTTTTTTCCAATAAATAACATTTTAAAGTAAATGATTTTATTTAGATATCGTTGAGTTTAATATAATAAGTAATCTTTAATGTAAAATATATAATAATATACACCTTCTTTTTTATTTTATTATTTTTTTTTATTATTTTCAACACCTTCATAATTACCGGTAAATCGGTATTAAATTTAATATTTGGTAAATTTGCATGTCCTTATTAAAATTAATAACTGCTTTGCGAGTAAAAATTCAAAATTTAAAGAATAATATTAACATACGTACAGTACTTAAATAATTAAACAAAATAAGTTGGGTAGGTTTATGAACCCAACGATTCATAATATGTCCACTGACTTAAAAATATCATATCACTTTTTCGAAAGTGATCGATGAACTATTAAAACATATTTTTAAAACGGTTCATATGTAGTGTATCGGCGTAAGACGATCGGGATCTACATATCCGTCAAACTTTCTCGTCTTATTAAACGTCCTTATTCACTCTTCTTCTTTCTAGCAGAAAACTATTCCAGGGCTCAAAGGCTTTCGAATCCAGGAAGTGTATTTCGCATGCGCTTCTCCGTTTCAAAACTTCGAGTGTTTCCAAAGCTTCAAAAATGTTCCGGGCACAGTTCACAAACAGATGTTTGGATTCAATAGATACTTATCCTGAAAAAGAAACAAAGTTTTGTAAACTGCATTTCACGGTGAGGCATGGCGCAAACACAACGACGCTTTACTAAACTTTGGCTAAAGGCGACGCTGTCACACTTTTTTGAACTGCCGAAATAATAACACTTTTTTGCTGGACTCCTCCGACGTCAATATCAGTTTGGGAGACAAAAACTAACCGGCATAGCGGTTCGAAATCTTAAAGAATCTTCGAAGTAACGCTTCACTTTTTTATAGAGTGTTGCTTCAGTCGGAAAATAATAAATTAAGTTTTAAAAACTTACAAATTCGATGAACCTTCGATTGAACTGTTCATGAAATGCTTCTCAAGTATTTTTCCTCACCTGAAAAAGAAAAATACATATTTATCAAAATGTTTTGAAAACTTAATTTTACGTAAAATATTTTAATATTGAACGTTACAATAATACAATAATACCATTCATTACCTTCAACTGGAGGTAATTATAACTGCGCTTCACATACTTATTCAATTTTTTTTTGTTTTAGCTAGTAATGTACTTTTATTACATATTTCGGCCGCCAATTAAGGCTGTGAGAACAGAGCTATCTAGAATAGCGTAGCTTCTTGATAACGTTAGTGATGAACATTATTAAATATACTAGCTTTAACCCCCTGTAAATATACTACTTTAATATGTCGGTTCTTTAAAAAATAGTATTTACATTTAAAAATAATGAAATAAAATTTAAAAAAACAAGTAAAACAGACAGTTAATATGGTACAATTAAATAATACTCACAATATAGAGTATTTTACAGGCAAAGGTTGTCACGATTATGGTTGTTACTACCGCACCGATATTAAGTATTTATTTATTAAAAAAATATATTATTCGCTTTAATATTTTGATAAACTAAAATATTTAAAAAAACTTAATGTTTTAATAACTAATTAATCTTTGTATTTGATTAAAAAAGCATAGTCATTTAATACAATAATTAGTATTAAGTAAAATGAAAACATATTTTATTTCCATTTTATTTAATACTAATTTTGAAACGCAATATCATTTTTATTTAATAACAATGTTGAACTCATACTTATTTTGAAAACGGAATGAGATAAGGTTTTTGTCTTACAAACTAATTTGTGCACGAAAATATACCATATCTACTACACATTGATGGTAAATAAATATAAACTTTCAAATAATTTTTCAAAATTCGACCTAGCTTATTTTCATCCTTCTTGAACTTTCTATCTTTCACGCAAATCAAACACGTAGGAGCAGGTTGATTCGGATTGCAGGATCCCCGTGCAGGATCTGATTGGATGAAAATAATTCCTCTCGTAACGAGGAAAACTTATTAACCGAAACCCCCGGCCTAATTGGTATTCAGAATTCACGTACAATTTCACTGATTCCTGCCCCGTAGTCGAACGGGGCGCATACTTAGCACAACGTGCACAGTTCAATTTCCCGACGAGTCTCGAAGGAAATTAATTTTCTCCAGCAAAAAAACTACCCACGCCAGTGAGCTCGGCGCTGGGCGAGGCTTGCAGGGTGTAAGTAGGACCTGCATATACTCGTGCCGATCTTATTAAGAGAGAAATAAACGTGGCAATAATTGTTTCGTGGATTCGTAACAAGGTAAAACTTAGCCCGTGTTCTCGTGTTTTGTTTTCAAGTTTGCCATTCCTCGGGGAAAATCTTTCAATCGCCTTTTTTTCAGCGATACAACATTGAAGAATGGGGCGATTTATTGGGCTTATCGAGAGTTAAGGTGCATTTTTTCTTCTTCTTATACTTTTAGTTTAGCTTGCTTAAAGATTCATATAAAATACGTTGTTTCAATAAGAAATATAAAACTATCGTTTGCATTTATTGATACTTTTATATTTTTTTCTCTTGATTTTTACTATGTGTACCTACTTTATTTAAAAATAAATGTTAAATGTCGATCTTCGTGGATAAATAAACGAAAAACTGCATTCTTCAGATCAGATATTTTTATACAGGGTATCTCGACGTCAAGCCGAAATAAAAAAAACAGTTAAAACTGGGCAAAGTATTAATTTTGAAAACTTGGTTTGGTCAAAAAGTGACATTTCCTTCCAAGCAGTTGGCTTTGAATTTGGGACAAAAGTTTACAGCAGCATTATTCAGGATTACATAATAATAAAAAAAATGAAGAAAAATAAAGATTTATAGCAACAGGAATGAAAAGACCGTCACAGGAATTAGATTTTTTTTAAATGCTTATAATTTTTAAAACACATGACTTAGATTTTTTTAAATATATTTTCTGATATCTATTATGACTTCGCCTATCACCCGATTTTGGCTTGATTTCGAGATACGGGACACCCTGTATATCTAGCGAGGTAGGTAAAGGTCGAGAGGCTTGTATTATTTGTATTATGTATGTATCAAGCAATCAAATGTCTATTCTTGTCCAATAATTGACGATTCATCGGCAATGAAATGAAAATAAAATTATATAGAGAAATTTAACTTTTTTATTTATACATTTATTTTAATACTGACTTATAACTCTAAATATTTCAATATGTAGTAAAGATTATCATATATGATTGGTTGGAAAATTGTATTATTTACGGACTTCAAACACTTCTTCTTCTTCTTAAAATTAGGCAATCCGCTCTCTAAGAGCAATTTGTATCATTTATCTTCAAACGCAAAATAAAATCTTTTTAGATGATTATTAACTTTACTAGTTAAAAATCATCTAAAATAATTTAGTTATTCATCAAAAATGGCAGACCATTGGTTTGCGCCTTTGCAAAGTCTTAGTTTATATTTATAGTATTTTTCTGGCGGTCCACGGAGAGGCAGTGGTTGCAACATCGCTATCTTTGCCGCCTATGTCGTATTTGCTGGCCCGGGGTTCAAGCCCCATGTCTGGCCGAATAATTTGTTTTCTTTAGCCGTGAATTCGAACGAAATTACGGGCGTCACACGACATTACGGGGACAGACAGACGGACAGACGGACGGATGGGGCAGACAACGAAATTATTATATTTAAATAAGTCAAAATAAATTGGTTAAAAATAACTGACGTCTATATACAAAACTGAATTTTGAGATAAATGCAAGAAATGATATATGAAATAATTTATGAAACTCAGAATACATTTGTGAATATATCCACTTGCGTTTTGTCAAAGGCTGTGTATACTTATTAAACGGTCATTTTTTCAATAATAGATATACTTCAGACATTCCCGGAACTGATTTTAACTAAAAACAGCCATTTTGAATAAAAATCAACACCTTAATTCAATAGAAATTTGTTATTTAGTTTATTTATTCTTCTTATTATATTAATAAAATATCGAAATACACTTTGGGCGGCAGCTTAGGTATTGGGCGAAATACACTTATCCTGCGGGAGATTGTCCAAATCCTTAAATATATGATTACCTGTAACCTGCAGCTGTAACCCGTCAAAAACTATGTTCTTTTTCGTGTCGGTTCCCAATGAATAAGTATGCAAAATTTGGGTGAGACCTGTCAAATGGTCTAGATTTGTTAATAAAATATATCGTGAGGAGAAAGTGTGGTAAAGAAAAATACTTTAAAAAATAAAAATTATTGAAAAAAAAAAATATTTTACGGACAGACAGACGACGAATTTATAATTATTGAGATCTCGTGAGATGACTGGTGAGTACTATGAATAAGTACAAGCACCCACAATGGATCTCCAATTTTTCAAGTTATCGTTCAATTCATGCGTCATCCATTTGTTACGCTTTTGTGATTTTTCTTAGGTGTTTTATGTGGTCCAAAACTTTGGACAAGCAGTCGGATTGTTATGCGATGTTCTCATTCAACTAAGACCTTCAGTTAGTAGTT
This sequence comes from Agrypnia vestita, assembly GCA_016648135.1. Taxonomy (NCBI): domain Eukaryota; kingdom Metazoa; phylum Arthropoda; class Insecta; order Trichoptera; family Phryganeidae; genus Agrypnia; species Agrypnia vestita. Next base: position 35,221 of record JADDOH010003640.1, on the reverse strand, counting down.
TTCAACTATGGAAGGGCAATCTTCTACACCTTCTTTTAAGGTTTTCGACTCCAGAATAAAAATTTTTAGGCCAGAATTACGCCGCAATATTCTTAATAGTTAGTACCCACACTAAGGGTACGTGCGCACTAGGCGGCCAGGTCGCGGCGGCCATTAAATTCTAGTTACTGTTCATACATTTTAAAAACCGCACGCACTTAACGACAAGCGGTCAGCGGCCAGTGAGAACGGGCGCGACACACGGGCGGCCAGCGGTCAGCCGCTGCCGTCGAGATCACTCTTTTACATACACAAACGTCAGTGCAACTGCGACCGCATTAGCCGCGACGACCAGTACTGTATATATGGACGCTCGATGTCTTCCCCCGACCATTTCGATACCGAAAGATTCATAACAGGAATAGAAGTCAGAAAAGGCATTTGGGATATGTCGTCTAGTGAATATTCAAATAGAGATAGTAAGCGACAACTATGGATAGATATTATAAATATTTTTGGCGGCGAAAACTTGGAAAAAAAAGAAAAATCTTCCGCATGACTAAATACACAAGCACAACCAATTCTTCAACGTCCATTTGAAAGCAACCTGTAGAATCAACCGACAATTTTCGGACGCCAAATCTAGTAAAATTCTGGCCGCCGCGACGTGGCCGCCGCGACCTGGCCGCCTAGTGTGTACGTACCCTAAATGAATCGTTGAGTCGATGAGCAGTTTCTTCTTTCTGCCCATTTTGAACTCTCATAAAAAAATATCCATTAACTCTCCAATTTAGAATATACGTCTGTCCGTCCATTCGTAGAATTATAACAATACTGATGAATCAGCAACAAACGTCCGTCAGTAACTTACTGGAATTACAACGTTAACCTGATGATCAGCAATGAGCATTCATCAAAAGTGTGGTCATTTAAGAGTTGCTGCTGTAAATATACTTAAGGTTTTCAAACAATAAAATTAGTTTGTAAGTTAATCTGAAATTAGTTTTAGGTTTATTCGAATAATATAGTATTATTATTTAAAAAATGGTTCGTGAATTCTCAACACTGTTTTTCTTCCAATAATTTGTTCCATTATTTTTCACGGGCTTACGGCTAGCATTTAACTTTTTTTTTGTATTTCGATAGTCCTATTTCAAGCAAAATTAATAAAAATAACGTTAATTTTACCTTAATATACACCAAAAAATGTAATTTATATTTTAAAAAATGATTAATTCAGATCATGACATGATGTATTCATTATAAAAATAGAAAGAATTCAGAAAATATAACTTTATAGATACTATCACCTCACGTCTTAAAACAGTAATAAAAACATATGAGAGGTATAAAAACAAAGGAAGCAATATCTCACTGAGGTGTTTCTGGAATCTTTGAGATCAAGATCTTATTGTAAATAAGTTTATAAAAATTTTGTAAAAACTATAAAAAAAAATCGTAAACACAATTTTCATTTTACATCTGTATTATGTTTCTATGTATATTAATGAATATTTTACTTTCAAATTTAGATATTTCTTTATGCGCTAACAAATTGTGGATATTATTATTTTTGCTACATAAATGGATATTGCTTCGATCTTTCAGTCTAAAATCGACATCAATTCTAACATAAGCTAATTTTTCATGTGACACATGGGCGTTGATTGGTTGAAAAGGATAAAGATATCTTTGCTTTTAGTAGTGATTTGGAAACATGAATATAAAATCACTCAAATTCAGTTCATTCTCAATTAGTAATCCTCAGTGGCTGCCTTCAAAACATTTTTTTATTGGATAACGCTGCCTTTGCTTCTATATTGCTCAAATAAATATCCTGTGAAATATCTCGATTCTACCAAAAACGTACATGTCATACAAAAAAGTCCGTTTATAATTTATGCTATTCGACAAGTGGATGTAGATGCGATTTGTGAATGACGACTTTAGGTAGGATATTTTCTGCGCTGTAATGCTTTCGAATATAAAGACATTTCGAGAATAGCGTCAGGTAAAAACATTCATTCAGGAGATTTTTTCACGTGAAGTAAGACCCATCTGCCACGTAAACATCTCAGCTTTCATGAAATATCCGGAACGCGGAATTCGTAAGTGCGATCCATTTAAATGCTAGCGAATGAAAAGATTGTGTGAAAAAATGCGATGGGACTTTCAACATTTTATAACGTGGAAGCTCAGATAGCGGCAGACGTACTAATTTGGATATAATAATATCTTTAAGGTTTTAGAATAATTATGAATTGTTTTTACCATGCCGTGTAATTTTATCCGCATATTACTATAAGTTAAAAAAAATATATCTTGAGATGTACTTCGATCTCTTAAAACGCGCATTAAAAATAATGGTGGTTTAAAGTATCCCACATTCATAGCATTGATTATTAATACGATAATTTCGATGCACTTTGTAATACCATTCATACCTATGTGATCCAAAATCAGAATCGCATCTTCCGTGTGCCACTTAAAAAAAAAAATTGACTAAGCTAAATACAACCTATTTTTTAAATTAAATATATTTATTTAATTTAAAAAATAATTAGTCGTGCAATTAGAATTATTTCCAAAGTATTTGATACAGTTACATACTGAAAGGGAAGAAAATTGACTTTACTTGAAATAGGTGGACTAGGAAAGGATTGAACTCTGAAGCGATATACACAAAAGAAAAATAAAAAAACTTGAGTCCAAATAGAACGAGAAACGCAACGACGGAAAGCTTGACGTACCTTGACTCCAGGCTCCGAGCTGGGCTGCAGCATCCCTAAATACAGACCCTCGCACTCACTGTGAAAATTTGAGGTTTATTTTAATTTTTATTTATTGATTTATCTTCATCTTGATACATGCTAGTATCATTTGCGAGCCTGTACCGAGATGACAATGCAATGAGAACAAAATAATAAAAATATAAAACAAAATACAACGTAAATGTTAAATAAACTAATTAATTGAGGATATAAATATAAAATGTGGATAGTAAAAACAGTAGATATTATAAAATACAAAAATGATATTAAAAGTAAAAATAATATATGTAAAGAATCATATGTGTGGATAGTAACAACATGTAGATATTATTGAAAATATAATACAAAATAATTATAGGTAAAATAATTATAAATGTAACAATGCAAAGTACCTCGTCCGAGCACAAGAGCAATGTTCTTGAATGAAGAGGTACTATATTTATAACATAATTATATAAGTTTTTTATTGTTTTAATAGACAAGAAAAAAAAAATTAATAAAAATTGTAATAACCTGTATGCAATAAAAAAAACAAAGCAATAGCAATATTTAAAAAAAATGCGTGTGTTAAATAATTTTGAAAATTCAGTTAAATGGACAATAAATATATTATGACCTGTTTCGGCAGTTGGATATTCGTGCAAAGGCAGGTGACAATAGTGTCTACACGAATAATTTTGTGTGAGAAATAAACGGTAATAGTAGGATATCCACACTAACTATGACAAAATGGATACCAGATATATTTGAATATCTCTTCTATCATACAGCAAAATACATTAAACCATTTTTTTTAAAAGTAACAGAGTATTTTGCAATCTTAGGCCGAAGCCACACTACGCGGATTTTCCGCCGCGTCTCTTCAGTCGCGGAACGCTGAGCAGCGTTCCGCGACTGTAGCACTACATTTCTTTCCATACAATATAATACTTTTAAAATATGCGCTTATCAAACATACTACGCGGATGATCGGTTGACACAATTTGCAATAATCTGCTTTGCCGATTTTACGCGACGGAAAAGACGCGGTGGAAGATAAGCACAGTGCGCAGCCGGCCTTAATGTTTTCGGGAAGAACATTAAGAACAAAGAACAAAAAAGACTTCTTTGTCCAAACACTGTCTTGGCATTTATTGGCGGATATTTTGATATTTCTGTGAGTCTTCCTAACTCAAATTACTCAATGGACTTAAATTTAATATTAAATATTTAAATCGAAATAGGAACCAGAACTTCAAAGCAAAAAACCACCCTATAACTAGATTACCGATTTATCAAACGTATTCGCACCACTAGGAATATCAGAACAAACTGATTTAAAATATTGGAGTCAGACGCAGTATAGTGGTTAAGACACTTGCCTTATTATTCTGTGGTAGTAGATTCAAGCGTCACTACAGGAAACCAGCAAGCTTGTCCTATTTTTATAGCGCATTAATTAGATTAGATTGAAAACAGTATGAATATCGATGTGAAACTTATTTAATTCTCTACGCATATGTATTTTTGTTTAAAAATAATTAAATAAATAAACAACGTTTATTATTAATTAAATTAGTATATTATTAATAAATTTACATACCCGTTTCAATAAATTATTTATTTTTACTCTGTAACAGACGAACAAAATAAAATTATCAATTCGTATATATTCTTCACAGAAGTAATAATTAATTACCATTATAAAAAATCATAAAAAACATTTAACTAACAAAACGAATGTCCAGTTTGGCCCAAATTTATGAGGAAGGTAATTTATCTCATAGTAAAAGAGCTCTCGACCCTCGTGAGCCGACTGCACGCAAGGCTCTTGACATGTCTTTAATCAAATACTAGGCATAGGTTGCAATGTACTAAAATGTTCATTTTTTTATTCGTTCTTCCTTTATTCATAAAACCATTCAGTAGAATTTTAAAATCACAATTTTCCATAATTGTGAAGTCCCGGACAATTGTATTCACAATTTTGTCAGAATGACTGTAGGTGCTGACTGTAGATGACTCGCAACGACAAACCTTAAATTAGAGATGTAGCTTTATTTTTATTTTCACTATTTATTTAGTTCCATACATATTTTATATGGGCTAATTTAATTAATACATAATTTACTCAAAAAACATAAAGTATTACATAGTCTTTAGTGTTTTAAAAGTTTTCATAATAAATTGTTTTCCCTCCAGTTTAAACTCCTTTATATTTACTGTTTTTCTTGTTTTTAGTAGGCTATTGAAAATTTTAAAGCCATTGTATATTAGACAATTTTAAGAAGTGTATTTATTTTTCTTCTGATGTATTTTGCTGTTGCTGCCTCTTGTGCTGTATGTATGAAAACCCTTATTTAGATTCAACCTGCTATCAAAGTTTTTGAACAATTATCCGTGTCTGATTTTAAATATTTGTACCAAAACATTAAATTTTATTTTTAAATTTACTGATATTAATTTAATCTCATTCGATTAATTATTAAATATGGCAAATTATGTTTAAAAGTGACCACTTTAGCTAACCTAGGCAGGTCTTAAACCCTATGGACGCCTAATAGAGACTTCCGTACATGCTTTACCATAAAAATAGCTACGTCTCTGTCAAACATCTATAATAATTATTTATTTAAATTAACTTTATTTTAATTATCTTAATTGTAATACAACAATTAATAAAAAATATTTAATAACGAAGATATAAAGCTTTAAAATATATTTAGTAATCATCTTCCACATACTCTACGAAGAGCAGTCATGGTCTATATAACATATATATGTATGTATGTTTGAGTATATGTGAGTATGATGACACCAAAATTATTCGGTGCCATCTGCTCCTATGTACAGCATTTTTGACGATATCGTGAAAAAAGCCGTTGGTTACAGACTTCACCAGATCTACCCGCCTAGTCGGCAATCCTCCGTTGGAATATGATCCCTCTTCTATGCCTCATACCAACAGTTTCTCAGGCTATGTGTATTATGGAAGATTGATGTTGTTAATCGTTTCAAAAATATTATTAGTCTATTTTTCAAAATTATTCATTTTATTACCCTTAAGCGCGATGTGATGGAGGAGTTTAATTATAGAAATAATATTATAAAATAAGACAACGATGATTTTCTTTTAGTCTTATATTGAGATTTCTAGAAGTTTGACCTACGTATTTACTATTGCAATCACCGAATAAAATTTCGTAAACTCCCGCTTTTTCCAAATTATTTCTTTTTGAGTATGAATTTAGGAGTAACGTGCCTAAGTTTCTATTTATAATATATTCTTTAACTCACAAGGTTACAAGATAAATATTATTTATTGATCATGCTATATATTTTTACTAATAATCTTCTAAAAATTACATAATTGGATATTACATCGAATACATTTTTTATTTCAGAAATTCGTTAAAAAAATTATCGTACCATATAAATAATATGTCAACTATAATATATTTCAATGCTTACAATTTAAGAGTATTGTTTTAAATGTTACGTTTAATGAAAATAATCACCCTGCAGCATTTGTATAATTATGGATTACGGGCTTTTTTTGTATTGGGTTCTTTTCTGGCACAAAAACTCATAAAGAAAGTTTTATTACGCTATAAAAAGAAACTCCTGAAATTGCCTAACACTAATTTTGAACTTCATTTAACTGTACTGCCAAAAATATACGAAAATTAAGAAATACGTTTAGATAGCACTTAAATTATACTTTCTAATTAAAACAGTAAATTTCATTTAATGAAAATGTTTCGATTAATTAAAATATTGCATTAATTCGTTGTTTCAGATAAAAAAAATATAGTAATAGTACATATATAAATCCCTATTGCAACTAATTATTAACATTAAATTATTATTTAACATTTTATTATTGAATATACTTGTCACATGTAAAGTCTCTTTTAAAAATATTAAAAACTATTCTAATTTCATTAATGATGGATTTGGCGTTTACATTGTATAAATTTCATTTGGTTACTGACAAATCGGCGTTTATTGAACAAAATACATTTAATTACTTGATACATACAAACAAAATACGTATAAATTTCAGATAACACGTAGCAAGCCTCTTGGCCGCTACCTACGTTACTAGATATATAGTCTGAAGATTATTCATGATGAAATAATAATAATGTTAAACTTGTAACATGTACGTGACTTTAATAATATTTTATATTTTTTTCGCTACTTATGTTTTGAGAGAAACAGACCCCCTCATCTACAGGTAAAATATCAAATTCACCTCGATGAGAGATTCTGTGTGAAATATCAAATTCACCTCGATGAGAGATTCTGTTTCTCTCAAAACATGAGTAGTGAAATAATATAAAATATTACTAAACTCACGTAGTGGTAATAAGGTAAACGTAATTTTTTTTTATCTTATTTAGAATAGAATGCTTCATGGAATATTTTTCACCACAGCGTAATTACTTTTAAAAATTTGAAGATCTGCATCATTTTTCCATGCTTATCTCTGCTGCCATTTGACACACGCGGTGCTAAAGGCCAGTTTCTCCAGCAGACACTTCATGGAATATAATAAGACATCATTCTGTGATCTATATTTTATCTTACAAATACAACTAGCTCCTGATTGCCTCAAGTTCCAAGTGTGTTCCAATTCTGCATTTGACATTTGTTTCTTCAAAAAATCTGTAGAGAATTGTAAGGTTTTTATCGTTTTATTTGACTCGCATTAAAGGGACCGAATTTTTCATATTTGATATAAGTTACTGTAATGATGTCTAATGTTTTACAAAAAAAGAGTCAGAGATATTTTTTTTAGAAATGCTAACTTTTATGTCGCATATCTCCATAAGTATTAAATTTTTAGGTCATGGTTGTTTTTACATTTTCTACACAAAATCAAGGCAGGACTCATTGTGGTTATCTCTATTACACTTTATATATTGTTCATGTAATAGTGATTGTTTAGTGTTTTTTTTTTATAATTTTTAAAGGTCGGTGATAATTTGATTATTAATTAAGTTGGTATCTTTCTTCTACTATTATCTTCTCGTTATTAAGTTCTCCCATTATTGGGTGGTTTAAAAAATAATGTGAAAAAATTAGAAAGTGTTTTCATTTAATTATTTTAGTATGTAAAATATTATTATTACAACTATGATACGTACCTACTTAAATCGATGTTACAATAACTTGTCCATAAGAAAAAAACTAAAGTTTGGATGGGGAGATTGTTTTGGCATTGTGAACATGATTAAATTACATTGTTAATAATTATAAACTATGGTATTATTAAGTACTATGTGGTACAAACTATGGTATTATTAAGTACTATGTGGACAGTAGAATAAGCTTAATAAAAGTAATTTTCAACGAAAAGTGTTCAAGCATTGCATACTTCCAGTGCTTACCTATGGTTCTCATCTTCATTCATTCATAAAGAGAAGTCCAAGGATTATATATATTTTAAACCTATTTTAGTACCAGCGGCGTGCAGCGCATACAACCCAAAATCTCCTTATCGTTAAAAAATCTGATGTAATGTTGGTAAGTATGGGTAATTACAGATCGCGTGAGCTCATTTCTCTGTCATTTAATTGGTCGTTACAAAATGTCTTCACTCAGTCGGTAACTGATTCGTAGTTGATGTCGTCATCTAAAACCAATGAATGGGGTTAATGGTGTCGACAACAACCGAGAGATTAAAGGGGTGTCAACAGAATGACACATGTCAGATTTCCACGGTCGCTATTGTTGTTATTACATTGCTTTAGACAAATAAAAGAAGATCCGAAGAATTATTATTTCAATCATACCCATAAGGACAAGATAAAACATTTAATAAAATAAAACAATTGTCTGTTTGCAGTAAAACCTTCGATTCTTTCATTACTTTTTTTTCATAAAGTAATGAACAAATGTTAATACAAATCTTGGTGACCGTCCGTCCGTTGTGATTTTTTCCATCCGCCGCAGCGCCGGCTGAATTTTCCTCTGTATTTTTCTTATATCCCTTGTACGTAGGCCATAATCCGCTACACAGTGTCCCCTAATTGCGCCCCTAATTGCCCGCGCCCGGCGGCCCCCGCCCCCGGGTAGGCCGGCACCCGCCACGGTGCCCGCCTAAACCAATTTGGAGAATAGCCGACATTGCGGTGTATGAAATGTGAAATTGTATCCGCAATCTTAATGCGGATGCCGAGATTAGAGATATCTCAATTCCAGGCGATGCGAATTAAGCGGTGCGTGCATAGGAACATCGCTTAATTAGAGCAATTACTACAAATTATTCCAAAAAAGAAAAATGAAATTTTATCAAACTGCTTTGGCTCAAATAATGGCGATATCTGCATCAAAAGCTTAACTTTTATCCTTTATGTAGAAAGTTGGTTTTCTTTGAATGGTCACAAACTAATTTATGTAATACCGGGCTAAATTTTATATTTCTCTTCTGACCTAAATATTTTTTATTTTATATTTATGTTATTATATAACCTAAAGATTACTTTTTTTTACCGGTTTCGAAACGTAACCCGTCTCTTGGTCAGGACAACCACTAAACTAGCGTGTAAGTATCACTACATACCACACTACAGTATTATTTTAATACCAACACCTTCGCAAAATACTCTTCACATGCGTGTTTACTCTAACTAAAAGCCAACATGCACAGTCTTGGAGAAGGGAGCATCGCTCCCGAAACATGTTGAATTCTTGTAATAAAATTAAAATCGTGTTAAAACAAAGTAACAACTATTAAAAAATGGTACCGCAAAGGGTTTTGAAAAATTTAACGTTGTTTTTCAATCTTGTACCAAGAAAGATGAAATTTCTTGGGAGCCCCTTGAACCTCAGTTCACAACATACAATGTATATTATTACAACTAGATAATTCACCATCTCACCGATTCGCTGAAGGGCACACTCTTTTGTGTTGAGACACAACTCTCACCTTATCCACATTCCTACATCTTCTCAAGCAAGCTCAACCATCTTCCAGTATCTGATTTACCTGGTTGTGCCAAGGCCGTCGCGGCCGTTCTCTATTCTTGGCGTCATCAATGCTTGCGTCGTATACTTTTCTTACTACTCGCTCTTCATTCATTCAACATGACCAAACCTAACAAAGATCAGTCTAACATTTGCTTTACTCTCAACATTACCATAAATAGATTTGTCTGCTCCAGGTTTCACTTCCACACATTGGTATTAGAACTCGATTGTTTAACGCAAGTCTAACCTAAGTTGACAAGTTTCCATATAAATAATGATATTAATTACAAATATAATAAAAATAAAGAGTTTTATTATGAAATAACTGTAACATATCCGAGACATATTTCTTTACCTACAAAGCTTAAGTCACAAATGACCGATGAACATAATCACACATAGTATACACGATTATGATTAAAATTGCTCGCCACACAATTGCTCGCCGGGAAACTTGCTTGCCAATAATTTCTCTCCACTAGATAATCTAACCTAACCAATATAAAAACTTTTAGTTGAAAATATTTTGCAAAAATGATTGGAAATTTATGTATATGTTTTCAATAAACGTTTCCTTAGCCGATTTATCTATAGTCATGTAAAAAAAGAACTACAACATCCTATCACGTAATTTTCTAACTTTTCTGGTGAGCAATTGTGGGCGAGCATTTTTTCACACACCCATTTACACGAATAATACTTAAACCTTGATTCGGTTTAAACGGAATTTTTAATTTACTTCTTTTATCAAATATTTATGTATTTTTTTAACTGTGCATTCTTACTTTTGCCGCAGTCTATACTAAAAAAGACAGGTTCACCGATTATAAAACTCTGATCTGTCGATAGTCTTTAAATTAAAAAAGAAAAAATTAATAAAAAAAAGAAAATATCGAGCAGTATTATAATTGTATCTAAATTAACAGAATAATTTTAAAATATTTAATTATTAATAACAAAACACTTATAAAACAAGGTACAAAATAGAAAAGAAAAGGGCAAAATAAAATAATGTATGTATAGAAATATGTGAGTAATTCCATATATTTGTGTTCAGCTTCTTTTCTACCAATATTTTATAACCAGTTTTTAAGATAATTTTAATGTTTATTCCACGAAAAAATTTCACATTATTTGGCGAAATTATGTAGGTTTTGGGTACCAAAAATATGTGTGAAAATTTATCAACGCTCATTCCCATTTTGGGCATACATCGTTCAACGGATAAAGCGCGCTCAACACTAATTCTGCATTGTCGTCTACATGAGATTCAAGAATACAGTTTCATTCATGTACATACACCATAAAGGCTATCTGTTGCATTTGGTTTTGCAGATACTTGAACTATCCAATGAGCACTAGCTCAACACTGCCAGACTCGGGGTGTCTTACGAGCCCAGGAATAACTAAAAAAGAAAACGGATACAGATGAGGGAAAGAAAAGTTCGCGATAATAAAGGCGAAATCATTAATTCTAAGCAATGAACCGAAGATAATAGGATCGAAGAGGAAGTAGATTAGCACGGTTAGTTATGTATCAATTTCTAAGTTAGAATAATAAAATCCAATATAAGTTTTCCGTTTTATAAAATAATTTTATTTTTATTACTTTATTATATCCTCATAAAAAAATTATTAAGTGAAATTTATTTTTTGCTTCACAGATTTGATAAAAAAACACGAAAAAGGAAAACCTAATATAAAATAAATAGCCGAATAATTTAATATGAATGCATACGTTATCTTTGCGAACAAATTCAAAATTTTGAACATAATAAATACCAAGAGCGAATGCTGGTGTATATGAAAACCATGTGTTATTTCTATTCGATGACATAATCTTTATCACACATTTTTAATATGTTTTTGAAAACAAAAAAAATATTTTTGCTTTTTATAAATTCTAATTTAAAAAATAGGTATCTGGATACCAGTAACCAATTTTTAAAGAGCTTCGCAATTTCTTGACTGATTTCCGAGACCTTAAAATTTTACTCACACCTAATTTTGTATTTCTTCAATTCATAAATCGATAAACTATTTAATTGCCAGGTACCTAATATTTTTTTCTAGATGTTATTAATAGTATTAAGATATTATTACAGATTATTAGACAACTACAAACATAATATATATGGATATTACCTTAATATATTCCTAAGCACGAAAATTCCTTTTTTTATTAATTTATAGTTTAATTTTTGTGGATTAAATTTTTGGACAAGAATTAATTTTTTCAATACTGTTTAAATAATAAATATATAATATTTAATAAATAATAAATATGTCGGCGAAATAAAAAAATAATTGTACCAGGTAATTATTTAATACTAGCTGTAACCCGTAAGAAAATAATGAATCATTGGTTCGCGTCTTTGCTTAGCCCTGGTATGTAATTATAGTATATTTTTGGCGGTCCACGGAGAGGCGGTGGTAGCAATATTCGTTAAACCGTCGGTTTGTGTTTGATTGCTCGGGATTCAAGCCTCATCTCCGGCCGTTTAATTTGTTTTTTAGCCATGAATTTGAACGTGAAATCGAAACATGAAATCGAACGACAGACAGATGGACGGACAGACAGACGGACAGATATCGATATTATTAAGTTTGATTATTCGCTATTCTGTAAACTTACACTCAATAATAGCGTGAAGAGGATGAGGGAATCAATTTGTTAATTACAATTTTAATTATGTAGTAGTGTTAGACGGAATAGTTACTTTCTAATTATGCTTTTAACCCTTGGGAGATATTTGCGCAAGTGAAAATAAATATTAACTAGTTCTGACCAACCCAGTAATCGAGGAAAATTTCCAGCTTGCGAAGATATATTAGTAGCAAGAATCTGCCGAGTTAATTATTTGCGAAGAGTGATTCAAATATTGGTATTAAAATCAGTACAGAGACATTAGTAAGGCGGTACAGTGCGGTCCGCTCTCGGGGACCGGGGCAAGCGATGCTGGCGCGAATTCTTGTAGGCAACTGAATGAATCACAAAACGTTTCTCAACTTCGGAACCAGTAAATGAGTGTTATAAAATATTTTGACGATCTTTTAAGAACACAATTAATGGATTCTTGTGCCTAGAGCGCCTAACATACATTATAGATGTATAACAGAGACAACGTTATACATAAGAGAACATTTTAACATTTAACATAAAAATTTAACATTTAACATAAGTGTATTCTGATTACTGAATATTCTAAAAACTGGTCTAAAAAAGGAAAAAAAAATCAAATAATTTTGAGGCGTATTTTAGTGTATATGTGAATAATTCGGATTAATTTCATATACAAGTTAAAAATATATTAAAATTACATTACCGGTGGCATCTGTTTTATATAGCGGTTCATGAGGATGACAAATTTCAACCACAGATGGCGTTAGTGTTAGTCAAAGTGAAGCATAAATAAAATAAATACAACTTCCTAAAATTTGAGAGGTGTGGCAATTGGCGGACATTAATCCAACCCTATAAATACACAAAGACTTCTGTATCTACTTTCCCATATTAATTCTACTTTTCAAAATATACACGTATTATATCTTGAGTCTAATAGTGATTTAATTGTTATTGTGTGATAGGTATACTATTATAACGATGATTGTTAATTGATAATAACCAGTAACTCGCATTCACATAATACTAGACAAGCATTACGAAACCTTGACGAAATACCAAAAACTAAGACAACACATGGACAGAAAAATTACTCGTACATAGGGCCTAAAATATTTAACATATTTAAAACAGACTTCCCGAAAATCAGAATATACTCAATAAATAAAATAAAAACTTTAGCAAACAACTGGCTTACTTCCAAAGGTAGAACAGCAACTGAAAATTTACTTACTGTAATTGCACAACAATGTCTATAAATAAAAATATATACCTATATAAATAAATTAATTGATTAAGGAAAATAAAAAATAATCTTAAACAAAACTTTAACCCTTTTTACATTAAACAATTATTCTACACATATTTACACATGGACTTATGACTCACTCAACTTACCACTAACACTGTACTTGATACTTTGTAGATACATAATTACTAACTTATGAAAATAAATATTACTGACGAATTTTAAAAAATATTATAATTGTGTTCTATAGCGCCACTCTAGGACAGGCATAGCCTAGTAGAGTGGCATAATCCACAAATTTAACAACAACAAAAAATGTGTAATTTATCTTATATTTTTATTATTAAATTAGTATTAAGTACATTTATTTGTAAACAAGGATTTTTTTGAAATAAATAAATAAAAAATAAATAAAAGTTTGGTTTAAAAAATACCCTGAATTAAGTTGCTTAACGGTACTGAAGTCAAAAAAATAAAAAACGTTTAAGAAGAAGTTATATTGATCACTTGTATTAAAACAAGGAATTTCTTCATTACAAGGTAGGAGATATATACAGATATCTTTGATGTTTTTTAAACGACTTTAAATGGGAGTGTTTCCATATAAAATATATGTATTTTTTAACAAGTGAATAGAATGACCTTTAGCTGTTAATAATTCAACACTGCTCATTTATTTTTATTTTTCATTATAATTTTGCGTATTTTTTTCATTTCGTTTATCATATCCACATAAATTTCTCAAGACCACGTACCTACCCATTCGAATGTCAGGCAAGTCTATAATTTTTGTTGCATATAATTTATGTTTAAAAATCTAGAAATTAAATCAATGACAACTCTTCAAGAAATACTTCACCATACTGACTACCAGAGTATATAGAAATGAACAATCGTAAATTTTTTGGTGCATATCATTTTGCCAAGATTGGTATCAAAACGTTTAAATTGTTTAAAATATATTAGGACCTAGTAAATTTTGACACAATTATAAAGATGTCAAGTTAAATGCTCTAAAATATCTAAGTAATAATGACTTAGTAAATAAATTCTATCTTTTATAATAAATATATAATAATACTTTATTACTTGATAGTAGTGATGGTATTTTAACCGGTGACACACTAACCGTTATTTGAGATTTGTATCTGATTAAGTCGATGATTATCAACTGATTTTTGCAATTTGACTGGTAAACTTCGGTACTAAACTAAAATTATATATTGTAACGCCAACATAATTTTCGGTATTCTCCGGTAATCATCTACCTTCGCTTGACAGATAAGGTACTTATTACAAAGAGCGCCAAGAGATGGCGCCAGTCTCGTTTGCATGAAAGGTGGCTGTCAATACACTGAAGTACCCCAAGGACTCCGCCCAGTGATACTAAGAGATGGCCCCACTTTTGTTGGCAAAATATCAATGAAACATGACCAAAATTATTTAAATAGTACAGAATGCAAATTCTTTGCATGCTCTGCAGTGTTGTGAACACAGTACCCATACAGACATCAGAGTAGCGATGAGAGACGGGAGGACAACAACCCACGGAAGACCTGGTCTGGGGACTCAGCAGCAAAATCCGGGGTTAACCGCGATACCACCAGGCGCCGCTCAATGCGCTTACCCAGCTCGACACCGAGGATTGCTTATTATTTGTACCCACGCCCCTGAGAAAGCGTATCCAATAGGACGAGCAGAAAGGACGCGAAAGAGAAAGCGTATCCAATAGGACAGAAAGGCCGTCAGTACGTCGCGTTAAAACTGGCGCCCAACGTGGGGTTACAATCTTATTTACCAATCATTAATATAATCAGATAAATTAAAATTCTGAATAACTACCGAAAAAAACGGATAAAATAACGGTTTAACCATTATTACTTAAAAGTCTTGGTTTGGCATGAAATTTTAATAAATTAAAAAAGGAACGTTATAAACTATAGCTGCAGTATTAATATGTCTTAAATATTAACGAAGTGTGACACACTTCCGATGTGACCCAACCCCGTTTCCTAAAGAACGGGTTTCGTTTATTTCTGTAAATTTTTATGTTCTGTACATCACCCTAATAAAAAAAACTAAAACAAAAATTTTCCCAATTTTTTTATCCGTGTTATGTAATTTGACCCTCAGCGTGGCCGCAAAGCAGGGGCATCACACCGTCGTACCGCGGCCCGACCGAAATAATTACAATTAGTGTAGCATGCACTATAATTGTTTTCTCTAATTGCGCACCCACTGTCTCGCACTTCCGCGCGAGCCTTGCCAAAGTAATTTTAACAAAATAATACACTGACAAAATGTATCACAACACGTGCGCAGTTAGTAATGTTAAAGCTGAAGTGTTAATAAACTATTTTTAAAAATGGAACACATTGCCAAATTATTTTCTTAGTATTTATTAGTAGTTTGATAATAACAAAAATTAATTTCTACTTTTGAAAAATCTAATAATCTAATTTATAGGTACCTAGTCAAATGTGAAATATTCTAGATTCAAACTTAAGCTCTGAAATGTATAAAATTCAACTGACTACTCGTATATTGAAAAAAACACATAGGTTAACAAATGACAATTTTTTACGTTGTTTGTATTTGAAAACTGTTATATGAGTCGACCATTTCAAAATCGATTACATTATTTATTTATTTCAATGACAACAAATTTTTGAGAAAAATTGGAAAAACAAAACTCTTCGCTACATTTATGAAATCTTATATCAAAAACATTTTTTTTAAATATGTTAAATTTTTAATAAAGTTTTTTAGAACGTAATCTCTTCTATTATTCTATAAAACTACGTTATATTTTTTCATGGATGCTTTTTTTTGATTATGCTCCAGTAGCCAGCAGTGGTCAGCTATCATATTAACATTTCATCTGCCCTGATATTGTATTTCTTTTTCTTTTACGTCCTGATGAAAACATTCTTTCGGTTCTCTGCTTACATCTCCCAGATTTTAAGAGAAATAATTTATATGCGAGTTCAAAAAGTTAAGCTTCAGGTTCATATTACAACCCAGGTTTTGGAATTGTTTGGCCAGTTTTTAAAATTATATTACTAAATAAATAAATAACATAGATTAGTAGGTAAGTATTTACAGAACGTAAAAAAACTATCCTTACTTACTTACTTACCATCACGTCGTTTACCCGTGGAGGTAGACAGAGAGGATAGAGCGCCACACTCTTCTGTTTTGACATACAACATTCACCTCATCCACATTTATATATCTTCGCATGCAAGCTTGCCAGTTGTTGAGGCTTCTTACGGGACCATCTTCCGGTATCTGGTTAATCTTGTCATGCCACGTCTGCCATGGTCGCCTTCTCTTTCTGGTACCATCAATACTAGCATTATGTATTTTTGTTTGCATTCTTTCTACGTTCATCCGCTTAACTGCCCAAACCATCATCGCGACCCTTTTTGAATTCAATTAATTATTCTTAGATCAGCTTTACATTCATTCCTAATATCTTCATTCTTTACTCTATCATAAATGGATTTGCTAAATATAAGTCTAATGGATCTCATCTCCACTGCATTCAGTCTAAATTTGTTCCTCTTCTGCCAGCTCCAGGCTTCACTTCTATACATCAGTGTTGGTACCAGAATCCCCTTTATGTACCGGTAGTTTTGCCTCGGAAGATATATTTTTATTTGAAAGTATTGCGTTCAAAGCACCGTTCACCCTATTCCCCGCAGTCACTCTCCTCTCGATATCTTTCTCAACATTCCTTCTTCTATCGAGCATACTTCCCAAGTACACAAACTCATCTACTTGTTCCAAATATTCATTGCCTACTAGTATTTCAAACGTTGTCTTACTTTTGCTTTGTTTACGTTCATTTATTAAACAATATAGTAGAACATTACATTTTTAAGGCAAGTTATATTTAACTTTAAAAGTGTAGACGTATCATTAACAGCTACGATATCTTTGAATACTACATATGCCATGCGAAGAACTATAGTTGTCTATAGTCCATTCGAATATAACTGATTTAGTAGGTATATACTATTTATTAAACTTTCAAAAATTTGATGTATGGATGTTCTTATGGTGGCGTCGTGTAAAGAAATCACGTAAGGGTCGTAAGCCCTAGACCATTTTATAAAAACATACTCGTATCCCATTTAAAAAGTTTTGTCTTTTGATATTCCTATAATTTATCTTAAAAAATAAAGAAGTCATTTAGTATTTAGCCCTATACAAAATAATATATTATAAAAAATAACAAAAAAGTGAATATGCCAAATTAGTGACCCTTAATTAGTAAAGGTAACTTAAAGTTAAAAAAAGTAAATATAAATAAAATAAAAAAAAGTAAAAAAAATATAAAGTAAATATCATGTCATATTTGTAAACGATGACCCCGAATTAGTAAAGAACTGTACCTAAAAGGGAAATAACGAAAACTATGTCCCTGTGATAATTTTATATGGGATAGAACAAAAAGTGTTTTGATATGAATGTTTGAGTACTTATAATAGGAACAATATAATCCCTGACTGTGAAATGTGTTCACGTATTGAAAATAAATCTAAATAAGTTAATGGTTAAGCCATTGATTAATTGGATATCAATATGATATCAATATATATGTGTAATGTTAATTTCAATAAAACCGTTATTGGCTTATTTTAATAGAATCGTGTCATTTATATGATGAAGGAGATATTAATTCATCTAGTAGTAATTGTAAATTAATAATAAATTTACAGTAAAAATAAAGAAAATGTTTTTAAAAGAATATATAAAAGAATAATATTGTGCAAATGTATAATCTACCTGCATATAAAACACAATAAGGAAGAAAAACTTTTAAATTATCAAATTGTAAGACAGGCAAAATCAGAGAGTGGATCCCAATAATCACTACGTTGCAGAACATTGATAATCTAAATGTATGAAAAAAAATTACATTTAGTAAAAGAAAAATGTTAGCACAAATGAATCCATCCTTAGAATTGAAAAACAAGTTAAAGATGTAAATTTAAAATGCAAAACAAATCTTAAGAAGAAATTTTTTAATAAATATACGCTTGTAATGAAGTAAATCATATTTAAATACATCTGAAATCCTGTTCGTAACCGTGCCTGTGTAATGTAGGTACTTATCGGTGATAATATTCCAGGTCGGCAAGGAGAAGTTATGTTTTTCCTGGTAGGCCTAGCAGGAACATGGTACATTAATAATGAATTTTCTTCAAGACAATCTGATAAGCA
The DNA here is from genome assembly GCA_016648135.1 of Agrypnia vestita. Taxonomy (NCBI): domain Eukaryota; kingdom Metazoa; phylum Arthropoda; class Insecta; order Trichoptera; family Phryganeidae; genus Agrypnia; species Agrypnia vestita. Next base: position 16,410 of record JADDOH010003640.1, on the reverse strand, counting down.
CTTACAATTTTAAAGAGATAAATAAGGTCAGAAGGAATTCTTCTATCAAACAATGTAGCTAATTTAAGTTTATTCATCATCATTTAGTAAGCTGTAACTTAGCGATGAGTAACGAGGCTCTGTTCATGTCTTAAACGTGTTTTATCTACCTTATTGGATATAGATATATCATCCTCTGTCCATATGCACTGTGTTCACTGATTTCTCCAAATTGTCTCCCTCTTTTATAGAAACATAACTAAAATCTGAAGTATGAGATAATTATTTTCCTATATGTTATGGAAAGCCTTTCTTTACTTCTCAAGTATCAAGTTTATACTCCATATACGTATAGCTTAAAAGAATACAAGGGTTTTAGCCAGTCAGACTTTTACGTTCCTTGAGATGTTAAGATTATAATTTTAATCAGCTTCAATAAAACAGGAACGAACCTTTCAGAGCTTCATTTCTTGAAAAAAGAATTTCTTGGTAGATAAAGTCACTGATTTCTTCGTAATCCTTAAAATCATAAGTTTTTAGAAGTAAGAGAGCATTTATAATATCTTTCAGTATTGTAAACGACAATAAGACACGTTTAAAATCGATTTGAAATGAAAAATCTTCTTTCCCTGAAAGTTCAAGACAAATCATTAATTCTTCAAGGAACTAAAAAATATCTCATAGTTAAACTACGTATTAGGAATATTTTAAAGTTTACTATTCAATTTAAAGTTATTTATTTAATTTTTTTCCGATACCGTAAATACCCGATATCGAATGGTAAACAGTACAAAATTTATAACTGATATCCCAATAAATTTACATATGCAAAGCTTTTCTAAAATACGACTACATTTTTAATAAAAGTTGCCGAGTACTGATTTAGGATTATTACGGCTACCTGTTCAAAATTCCGCCGGTTTCTCAACACATGCCTATTGCCTTAACAGAACGGAAATTCAAAAATGACATGTTTTACATTTATGACGTCATAACTCCGTACGTGAAATAGGGACTTAGAATGATAGTCACATCCGCGACAGCCCGCTCTGTATTAAAGGGCTGTTTATTTCCGATATTCAACGTTTCGAAAACTGAACCTTCGGTCACCGGGGGACGTAAAACGTAGCGGTTATAAAAAAATATCAAAATAACGTAAACATGCTAGACATTTACATCTTCGCAGTAATGTACGCAGATGCAGATGGATAGTAGGGTTAATGAGGTGAATTCATAGTTTTGTTTGGATCTATAATAAGGCTTTCAATCCCGGAGATTTTTTTTCAGTTATGGTGCTGGCAATTTTTGATCCCGGGATCTCGCTGCCTGTACCGGGAATTTAAATGCTCAAATGAAAAATTAGGGTTGGAATAAAAGAAACTGCACAATATTTGAAGATCTAAAATACGACCCCAATAAGATCAAAATGATGATTTTTTTATGTCTATTTTCCCACATCACGAAAAATATCGTTTAGGTTCCAAGCCAGCAGGTGGTATTAATTTTATAATATATAATAAAGTCTTTGGATAAATAAATAATTTTATTGATAAATAAATACTCATGATTTTCCTAATAATGATGTATCTTAAGATTAAATAAAACAAGGAAGAAAAAGAAGCTTAATTGCATAGTTACATTTGATTTAAGAGGATATATATATATAAATCTATATAATTATAATAATTATGTTTACTGAAAAAATATGTTCAAAGTCATTCATAATACAAAAAATTGTTGTTTATTATATAATTATATTTTATTATGAAGATTTAAGAGGATATATATTTCTTTATATTATTATATATATAAATCTATATAATTATAATAATTATGTTTACTGATGAAATATGTTAATAGTCATTGATAATAAAAAAAAATATATTTATTATATAATTATATAAAAAAAAGATTTAAGAGGATATATATTTATTAATATTATTTTATATATATATAATTATAATAATTATGTTTACTGAAAAAATATGTTCATTGTCATTCATAATAAAATTTATTTTATTTTAACTACTTCGGTATATTACCCAATTTTATAAGTACTAGTCAGTTTTTAAAAATATCATAATTTTCTTAATAGTGAAAAAAAAGTTGTGCCTTAAAAAAAAGTTTCATTATAAGTTTGATCAATCAATTCAAAATCGTACAATATCCATGTTAGTTGTTTCACTGATAAAGAAATATTTATTTAATTTCGTATACATATAATGGAAATGTACGTTTTTCTTTAGGATTTTCCCTTTTTTTCAGGTACGCTCTTGATGTTATATTCACCAAAACCCTTGCTTGCTTTTCGTTGCTAATGAGTGAACTGAGGAGATGAAGCCATTCTGCTAAGTTCCATACTAATCGGCTGTATTACGACCACGCCAGGTGTAGAACAAGGCAACAGGGTAGTTAATAAAATCGCTGCATCCCGAGCATATTTCAGCCTACCGTAGGGACGCCTCCTGGCGAGGGTGACTGAAGGTTTTAAAGTAAAAACCGATTAAAGTGTCAGGGCCGGCATTAGTGCATCTTAAACGGGCAAGGCGTGATTTATATAGGGGACGGGCTCTCGCCGTTACCGCGGAGAATTTTAAATCCAATACGGTTATTTATGGTCTATTTTACACGGGCGAAGGTTTTTTTTACCAACCCGTTTCCAGTACATTCAGATTTGTCGCAATATTATGTAAATAGTTTTTTCCCTAAGAATTCCAATAACAAGAAGGTTTATTTTATAATTTAACTGTTTCAAATGTAAGTTTGCAAAGCATTATAATCACATATGCTTTTGAATTACGTGGATTCCTCGCATCATTTTCAGATTTATTTTGACACTTAACAACAAACTCCATCTTGTTTACTCTCGTAGTCGAGATATAGGTATTATTTGAAAAATTCTTTCACTTTTTGATACGCCAATTAGTTGGCGCCAAGGCGTACGAGATGTAATCGACGTAAGTCATTGCCAATAAGGATTCGGAGTAATTCATTTTATGTATCATAATGACTTACAAATATGTTAACAGATCTGATGCCGTTGTCAGATTCTTCCATTAATAGTTTTATAAGACTAATCAAAGATTAATAATGACATATTCATACACCTTAGATAAAATAGGTACACGGCCGTTCAGAATCTTCTATATGTAGTTTTCTGGGATATTCTGCCATGTATATTTAACCTCTCTGGCCGACGTTTTGGATCCCATTGCTGGGTCCATCATAAGGGCTGATGTGATGATAATGATGATGGACCCTGCGATGGAATTCGAAACGTCGGCCAGAGAGGTCAAATATACAAAGCAGAATATCCCAGAAAACTACACACAGAAGATATTAAAAGTACTCACATGACGCGTATGTATTATATGTTCTATACATTATATTTTTTTTCTTTAGATAGAAATGCGAACACAGAACACGAAATATTCTTACTATTTTTAAACTAAGCTAAAATCCTGTGAGCTATATTTATATCCTATGAAAATAGCTATATTTATATACTTTACCTATAATAGCTATACCTATATTTATTTTGTTAAATTTTTATTGAAATGTACATGTTATATCTTCAAACATATATACCAGGGGCGTGCAGTGGGAACTTGAAGCATGACTTTTATATAACCGTATATTTTGAAAAATCTAAATAAAACAAATTATTTACATATTATTCATATTTTAATATATCGTTATATTCAGAAAAATATTTAATTTCTATTTTTTTTCAAAACATATGCTTAAGTAAAAGCTTCAATATTCTCACTTCACTAACTGTTTATATACATTAAAAAATACCATGACAGACCGTAAACAAATAGATAAATAAATGAGAAAGGGCCACGAAAATTACCTCAGAAAAAATTTAAATAACATTTTTTTATTCATCCAGTATTACTCAGTGGAAACCACGCACACATACTTACAGTTTCAGCTCCATACAGATGAATGTATGTAGATAGTATGGCTTGGAAGACACATCAGAACAAAGTTGGTGACGTAATAAGATTACTGATGTGGGAGAGACGACGCTGTCCAGCTTAGTCTGTCTTTATTGGTTACTGAAAACTTCCCAGAAAATGTGATTTGTGGGAACAACAATAGTAGGTGTTATTTTGGTATATTACAATAATTTTGGAATATATATTTTAATTATAGTTACACCTAAAATAATCATATCATAATAATTATTCTGTGAAATTAATTACATGTTGTAATTTATTTCACAGAAAATGCGAAATAATTTTGATAACAATGTTCTTATTTGTCAATAATACAAAATGAAAAATAACTTTCAACAAAACGGATTGGAAATAAATTTTACTTACTTTATTTTTAAAAATACTTAATTTGCTTATTTTTCAAATTTAATATTAACCCACCTTCACTAAATGATATCAGTTTATTTATACCTGTATTACTGTTATTACAGGTCCATTTAAATAATTAAAAGATTTAATTTTGCTTCCGGCCAAACCTTTTCAAGGAATATTATAATTATTATTTAATCTATTTATATATGTATATGTTACAGTGACTTTGTATTTCTAGTGAGTCTATATTTTCACTACTAGAAAATTATTTTACCCGGTCGGGCAGTGAAAACACGCCAATCAATCAATTAACAGATTCACTGCGCAGTATCGGTGAAACTATATTATGTCCACGAATGCACGCATTTCTCAAAGCTTAGGTTAGGTTACGTTAGGTTAGGTTATGTTAGGTTAGGTTTGGTTAGATTAATAATACCCGATATATAATGTTGATTTTCACAGAAGAAATGAATAATGCAGTATGAACCTTTTTCACGTAATAACTAAAATCTTAAATTGTTATTCTAAGAGATAAATCTCAATCCGGAAATAGACGTCTGTCATGATTTATCTAATTTAATTTTAATGACAGTTTGGAAACCAATATAATTTCACTAGTAAGGTATCAGTTAAAACATTTTTCACTAGTTTGTATTAATTTATATTGGTGAAAATCTGCTTGGATATGATAAGAATGACGTGTAAGAAGTGAACGGATATGATCAGAAGTGTACAAAAAATTTTAAAGAAAAGTAATAAGTAAAGCAATAAAGCACAATATTTGATCGACCTCTGTATCCAAGACAATATCACAGGAAGACGGCTCACACTGCGGTCAGCTAAATCGGAGGCACTCTGCAGGCTGGTAGTACTAAACAAATCTGAGTCACCAAGTTTGCGGAACGTGCTTTCAGCTTAGCGGGCCCAGCTATGTGGAATCAGCTGCCTCCAGTGTTGCGATCTATGGAGAACCAGGAACTCTTCAAGAAGAGCCTAAAAACTCATTTTTTCGAGATGTCGCACCGGTAAAGCACCCTGAAAGCGTCTCTTACGCAAAAACGGCGCTATATAAATTAACATAAACATAACACATTGACTTTGCAAATATAGACTCACTAAAAGTACAGAATCTTTAGGCTTATGACCTAACATATGTAGTTATTAAAATTTTCTCAATGAATTATTTGAAAATTTGGAGTTGATAAACGATCTTACAGAGACTTATTCATATTTTCAATAATAGAGCCACAGAGTTAGAGCGCTGTAGGTATAGAGTGATGTTTTAAAAAATGTTTGATGAAACAAAAAGTATTATTCCAAACATGTTCCGGACGTGACAGAAATAAATAGAAAAAAGGCTTTCAATAACGCCGAACGTAAACACGCTTTTCCATTAGTAACCGAAAACCTTCAGTCGGCAAACGAATTAGGTTCAGCGTTCGGCTAACGTCGTTTTAGTGATCACTTGTCGCTGAAAAAGATGAATGTGACATCGTTAATTTTCATCAGTCACAACCGGTACCGCGTATTGTGACGGAGGAATTGGTCGAGCTTGTGAACACGCCACGCACACGCAAACACAAAAGCGTCTAATGCTCCCAGACGGTGACAATGTATCCCGTGACAGCTCACGTGTAAATAGACTTTTTATGACTCGTGCATAAATTTAATGCGAGCATTTAATATTAATGTCCCACAAATATTTTTCGTATAAATCTTACTTTCGTGAAAATGGGTGTGTGTATATTGCCACTGTAGACAACTTTATTTTTAGAATAACAATTTAGTAAAAAATTAATATTGATTTCATTATTTTTTAAATAATGCAAAAATACACAAAGGTACACTCTTATATAAAACAATAATCATTAATTAACTGCTTCAAAATGAGCAAAATAATAGAGCATGAGCTCTGAAACATGCTGATATTTTTCAATACAAAAGTGGTGAAAACATAGTTCATCTTTATTAATTATATTAATAATCATTAATTGTTAATATATACACAATTTACACGATACATTTGCTCTAAGCATTATATTTAACAGTGTTTTAAATGAAATTTAATTTTTATTTCCCTCCTGTAACTGTTGTAGTAATAAACAACTCAAACGTTGTGTGTAGTACAAATATTTGAGTTGTTTAAATAAATAAAATATTTAATAATACTTTTATATCATGTTTATATATTCTAAGAATATAATTACTGGATTTTGTCCATAGATGGATAATTATTTATGAACATAATTTATAGAAGTATCTCAAAAATTATGTCCCTGTATATAATGCAACATTCATCAATTCCACCGTGAGAACATACAATTTTTAAAAGTTGTATATATGTTCTAAATCAGTTACTTTATTATATTCGAATGGATTATGCTGGACACATTTATTATTCTTTCCATGACAAAGTTTTCATGATAAAGATTAGATTTCGCAATTGATAATGAATGATACCTATATATTTTTAAAATAGAATATTAAGCAGTATTCTTTATAATGCGTAAATGTTATCCTTCCGAATTATTTAACATATATCTACACTAGAATACGCCTGAAAAATATTTTATTAAATGTTTTAATTCCATGAATTTTTAATTATGTCTGCTTGATGAAATCGTGGTTTTAACAAAATTAATTTTCGTGCTACCAGCTTCATTTTGTTTAGCTAAATATTCGTAATACGTTTCCAGTCTACGACATTTGTCTGATAGCCGTATCGTCGCAGTTGAAGGGACGATGTTACCCCCACTTACGCCTCTTATTTTTATCATCCGTCCGCTGGAAGCATTTGCTCTCGTGGTTATTGTGCCCGAGGGAGTGCGAAAGGAATGAAAATTAAACCTTTTTCCGAGAAACGAAGGCCCAAAATCACACGACGTCCTTCAACCTTTCTGCTTGCGCGGTCGGGTCGCATAAATGTGGACAAAATAATAAAATAATTCTTCGAACTTTTTACAGACGACAATATTTTGGAAATATTTCCACACCCTTAGCTGTGAATTTTGGATCGGTCGTAAGTTGTGAATGCCTGAATTTATGTGGATAGGGTATCGAGCCAATTTGAGCAGAGGGGTTGTTAGATGACGGTTCTATTTTATCGCATGACAAAAATCCCGTAAAACATTGCATTGGTTAAAAGAATGCCGATTTATCTGCACAGAAACAATTCTGAATAATTTCGTTTGAGATACTGGAGTGGGTTCAAATAAAATTAATTATTTATTTAGTCAATAAAATTATACTAATACTTTATTTAACTATTTATTTATGGTTTAACTACCAGTCTCATCCTAAAAATATTAAAATTAATTTATGATACTTTATGTCATTTTATCTTATCTTTTATGATATAATTGTTTTTTTATATTTAAACATACAGGATATTTTTTTTATTATATATGAAAAAAAATTTATGTTTACGAAAATTCCTGGATATTATATTGCATATTCATTTCAAAATTGATGAAAATATATATCTCTTTAGTATGTGTCAAAATGCACAGTAAAACCGAAAAAACTCACGGGGGTCATTGGGAACTGAACGTGGCACCTTTTTATTTTCAGTAGATTGTCCGATCCAATAGGGCTTTATCACCCAGGGTACATAATTTGAATATGATTTCAAAGTGTGTAATTTTTCAAAAAAAGTTATGTTTTAAAAATCTGTCCAAAAAAAAAACGTACCACAATTTAATAATCAACGAGAATAGTATTGTTTTTTATAACTTATTATAATTTTACAAGTAAGTATAAATGATCCTTTTACACCTTTATTTTGGCACGTTGTGCTTTTTCTTTATTTAAATTCAACTTTTAATTTTCTCTTATATGTAATATTGCCTATCATCTGAACAATCTTTTTATTTCACAATTTTAACAATCTCTACCTCTAAACACGGGATTTTTATAGAGTAGTATCACGTCAATTAAAAATAATATATATTAGGTACAATTAACATTTTGTGAACACTGTTGTGAAAATTTTAATAAAAAAACAAACCTATTTAAAAACACCTACGTTAATATTATAAATACATATAACCTATATAAACTAAAAATTATATAATATAACGTAAGAAAAGACGATAACACTGTTGCGAGAATCTAAAACAATAAGAACTACACATAGTCAAAGACTTACAAAAATTCTATCAAAATTTAGGAATGAACTCGAATTCGATAAATCATGTCGTAAACTTTCAGGACATCGGTTCTCGGTGTCGAGATGAACAGTTTACAATAGAGTGACAGCTTAAAAATATAAATATAAAATAAAATTCGAATAACTGCAATGTTAATCTATTAATTGAGAATATAAATACAATGTGTAAAAACACCAGCTTTTATTGAATACAAAATGAATAATGAAAGCAAAAAGAATATATTTTAAATAATTAAATGTATGTTCGTGTATATTAAATAATGAAAAAATACATTTTAATGAGCAATTAATTTAGTATGACCTGTTTTCGGAAGTCGGGTATTTGTGCAAATGCAGGTGACAATAATGTCTCCATGAATAATTTTGTGTCAGAAAGAAACGGTAATAGTAGGGTGTCCACACTGACTATGATAAGAGGGATACTAAAAACTTTTAAATACCGCATCTATCATTCAGCATAACACCCTAAATGATTGTAATCATAGTAATTACAATGAATTCAGTTTGCTGGGTCGGATTCGGATCTCTCTTTGAATACACACATCAGCAAAACTGTCAGTGCATGTTTTTAGCAACTGAAACATATTAAAAGTATTCGCAGACATCTTCCCTTTTAGACAGCCTTATGAATGCATTTGTTATATCACGTGTGGACTAATGTAACGGTATCTATGCTAGCCCACCGATGTTTCAGCTCGATACACTATGATTACAATCATTAAGGGTGTATACACAATCTATTCTAAACGTTGCAGCACAGATAATATATGGAACGTCAAAATTCTCGCACATAACATTCCTTCTGCGAGAATTGGCTTCGTTTTCCTAAGAGAGTAGAGTTCAAACTGTGTTGGTTGACGTACAAGGCAATTCATAACATGGCGCATCTGTATCTTCAGGAGCTCTGTATTCTAGACAACATAAATGGGAGACGTCAAACTCTTAGGTCAGCGTCTACTTTAGCGGTGGGAAGGGTTGTGGAACCGGCAAGCCAGTTCCAGAAAACTAGGTTCAGCGAACGGGCATTTACGGTGGCGGGCACCAAAGCGTAGAACTCTTTGCCCTCCCTGATAAGAAACACGGATTCAGAGACTTAAAACTTAAAACGCACTAGTTTACAAAATCTTTGACAGAACCTTTTTAATATTCGTTGTTTTTTTCACAAAAATGGCGCTATATAAATAATTTTATATTATTATTATTATTATTATTTTAAAGTATGTATCCAGTGACTTTTCGTGATTACATAAAACTATAATTTATTTCAAGTGTTTCTCTGTCTCACACCGTGATACTGCTACAATACAATAAGCCGTTCATATAATTGCGCTGACGGGAACATTGTGTAGATAAAATATAATGACGTTATTCCGAAATCTATTTAGACTACTGTAAATTCAGCATTTGTTACTTTGCCAAACTGCAAACATTTGCGTAAAACTCTACAATAGTGGGCGCAGAGAAAATAAATGGCCGCATATCTACATTTTTCAAAGTAAAATATTTTTTCGATTAGCAATTCAAATTACTTAAATACAAATTACAATATAATACATATCTGTATACTTTAAGAATACTTAATACCGAAATAAATAATAAAAAATCCACCAATCAAACATAATAATTTCCTTGTCTGTCGTATTTCTTTCGAGTTCACGGCTAAAAAAGCGAAATTAAACGGCCGGAGATGGAGCCTCAACCCCAGTACCCGAACCGGCCACTTAACGCATGTTTCTACCACCGCCTCTCCGTTGACCGTCAAAAATATTCTATACAATATACTAGGGCTCAGCGAACACGCGAACTATTTCATGTTCCGTGATTTTTCACTGGTGTACTACTAATTAAACAATAAAAATGAAGAATTAAGGTTGTTATTACGGTCGTTAGACATATTTAACTGTTACTGGTTGAGGATATTTTATATGAACCGTATGTTTTTCCGAGAAACGATTCTCGACGTTGAATTCTTATTCAACGTCATCAGGAGGATGAACTTTACCCGCGGAGGCAGAGGGCAGACTGATTACTGCTTTCGAGGGAGTAAATTATATGCAATTATATGAACTTTGTTGTGGAGTGTTCACTTTTTCTACAATAGAAGTCGCCAGTGTGCAATATGTACTAGTTATATCGGCGGCCGTTACTGCGACGTCTCTCAAGGGTTGAATCAATGTCGTAAGAACAGGGCGCCAAATACTTGATAGTTTGTAAAAACTATCATCTCTATTGAAATTGGGAAGTTTGTATATTTTAATGGACTCCCTCACTTATCTGGGTATAAGGTGCGGTTCTGTTGATAAGATTTTGTCTTTTCAAATCTGATGAAGTGACAGAGATTTCCTTTGGATGCATGTTCGCGGATTGGAGTTGTTGTTTTTAATTGCTCCAATATGTTCCTTCAATCGTGTAGCGATATTGCGTTTGGTTTGTCCTATGTAGAACGCTCCACAATCGCACTCTGGGGACTCGAACGTTTATGTTGTCTTTCACACTACCAAACATACGTGAGATCGAACTATAAATATATCGAACTGAAAACTGTTTTGGAGGCATGGCATGGCAAAAAAAGAGGATGGCAGTCTGGAAAACACTGTATACAGAAAACCGACACTAACAGGTACCTACACAAACACATTCCACAACAAAGTGCATAAAATTTACGCCCTCGAAAGCAGTAAAAGTCCACTCTCTACCTCCGCGGGTAAAGGTCGTCCTCCTGATGACGTTGAATAAAAATTCAACGAAACGTCGAGAATCGTTTTTCGGAAAAACATACGGTTCATATAAAATATCCGCAACCAGTTACAGTTAAATATAAATGAAAATATGCAGTGAGGGAGTTTCATCGAATAGGCTCATAAATCAGCGGTAGTCAATTGCAGTTGTCGTGGTTGATTATTTTTGAAGAACTGTGCATAATACTAAAAAATTAAAACAGTATTAATGACGGTGAAAAGATTACAAATATATTATTCTACAAACATCGAAGTTACTGGCGATGACTCATTTGGCTTCGCAGTCACTCCGTCGTACGAATGTGCGATGAATATCGTTTTCTCGGCGCAACTGATATACGCTTTCTGCCACGTCCATGTAGGGTGCAGAGTATTTTGTACTATTGGTGAGAGATGTGATGATGCATCCGTAATGAGATTTGGTTTCCTTAGTCGGTTTTTGATGAAACAAGGATGTTACACATAAAAAATATTACATTTTTTTTTTTTTTATCTTCAATCTGACATGCTCGGCCTCTTTAAATATATTTATATTAACACGTTAATGGTGTTTTTTTTAATGATTTTTTTAATGACATTAAAAATATTTATAATGACTTATTATTTAATCTTTATATTTTATATTTTATACTGTGGTAATGTATTCTCCAATCCATACGTCATACTGCTAGTGAGACGTATGGATTGGAGACTATGGTCCTTACAAAAAAAAGTGTAGAAAAGCTCAAATGCACGCATCGATCCATGGAGAAATCCATGCTTGGAGTAAGCCTAAGAGATACAATTAGAAATGACGAAATTAGGCGCAGAACTAGAGTAATGAATATCATGGATCGTAGCGAAGCTAAAATGGCAATGGGCAGGACGTTGCAAGGCAGGATGCTCTGGAGAATAAAAGAGAACAAAATGGCCTCTGGAGAATAAAAGAGGCATCGGAAGACCTCAAAAGTTATGGGCCGATGATATAGCCGCTGTGGGAGGAAATAAATGGCTACAATTAGCAAACAACAAGGAAGGATGGAAAGAGAAGGAAAAATCCTATATCCAGCAGTGGAGAGGAAGGCTGATAAAGAAGAAGAAGAAGATGCTACATGATCATTTGGAGGACCGTGGCGTCACAAAGAAAGGTCCATTTTGAGTTTTCCAGAACTGTATAAGGAAAGGTATGGAGTTCAATGGAAATTGATGATTATCATATTTTTGCAAACGTTGGATCCGGTGAATCAAATCTTCCTGATTCAGGTATTCAGGGCATGTGCGTAAAAATTTTCTTCAAATTGTAAAATGTTTATGATTTCTCTCACCACTGCTGATAAGGGGGAGGGGGGACGTTAAAAATTACTGTAATTCTACGTAATACTTAAATGGCCCCTTATACAATGAACTTTGTTTAACTTGAGTTTATATATTTAACTAACCGGTTTCAGAAAACATCATTTTACCTTCGCCAGGATGATTTATCTTTAAATATGCATTTAGCTAGCTCAGATATTAGTTATAATTTGAATCGCAAATATCTAAGTTTTCATTTTTCATACTCAAATTTAATATGAACATTGTTTACGTAACCACTTATGTTAATGTATATTTATTCAACCAGCTTCGACAGTCATTTTCTTCCACAAGATGATAAAAAAATTACGAATATTTATATCCTAATGAAAAAGTGATCTTAATTAATAAAAATGTACTTTTCATCTCTTATACAAAAAAAGAATTCCTTCTTCGAAAATAGCAAAATAATTTGGTGATGACATTATTAATATAAATAATAAAATAAACTTAGTTTTCGCCACTTTTTTATTTTGAAAATATCAACGTGTTTCAAAAAAGGATTGTTTATTGAAGCGCTTATATAAATATATAAACTCAAGTGATTAAATAGATAAACGCAGTTAATTTTTAATTGGATTATCTTACGTAATAATCGTTTAATGAAACACTGCGTATTTGTAAAATAGTATAGAGCTGCAAGCGAGCAAAATAATTATTTTCCCGTACAGTAGTTTCATAAATCCTAGAATAATTCTCAGAATTGGAAGTAGCAGTAGGTATTCGTGCAACTGGCTGCATTCCGGTTTAATGCAACCACGACGGCTTATTCATATCACTTATGGAAACATTATTAATCCTTAAAACTTTATTGAATCCAAAAATATGAAATACGCTCTTGGACACATTCCAAACACGACTGCCGTGGAAAGATGACCTTTAAGGGTGGAGAATGCTCGCTCTACATACATCACTTTCCCCTGACATATTTTTGTCCTTCGACTGGACTCTTGGCAAGGGAAAGTCTTCTGTGACAGTTAATTAATTATGTTCTTTCTACCGTTAGCGAAAGAAAAATTTGAAAATTATTCATCACCAAACGAGATGCAAGAACCTTCGACAAATGTTTTTTTTTAATGAAAGGTTGTTGTTGACTCATCTCCAAAGATATTTTACCGCATTGTGAGATGGAGAAATTCTACGAAATTCGAACAATGCTCGCGGAGCAATATTTACTAAAGAAATTTAATAAATCCGATATGTGTTTTTTTAAATTGAATGTTATATTAATGATGCACATACCTAGTATATAATGAAAATAGTTGTAGTACCTAAGTATAAAAGTTATCTAAGTTTTTAACTTAAACGCCTTTATGGTATTACACGGTACTTTGCTGGCGGAGCTAGCTGTCAAACACAAACAAATATCATTCTTTTGATTTGATTTTACTACAAAATAAGTATATATAGTTTGAATATATAATCACGCTAATTAAATATCTGTAAAATGTTATTAATTACTATTTTAACGTCCGGGTATCTGAATGATTGTCGTGTAATTCTTATAGTTCTAGCTCTGCCGGCGCGGCTTTGCACGCATAGATTTTTAGTAACTTTTAGTTATATTTTATCAATTTGTGTTAACATATAGGTATATGTCGTCGTTTACTTTTTTATAGAACTTTTTTATAGAATTTAAATATCTCTTACCGTTAAGGCAGCGTTCGTAAAAAATGCATCGCTCGACCATTTTTTCGTCGACTTTAGTTATAAAATAGGTCACCACGAAAAGTCCTTTTATTTTAACGAAATAATGTATAAGTTATTTCCACTTTTAAATATTGATGAAAGAATGTTTAAAATCGGATCAATAGTTTCGAAGATTACCTTATACATCCAAATTTACAAACTTTATCTTTATATATTAGTATAGATGTGCATACTGGGTAGAAAATTCTAGAATGTGTTAGAAAGTAAGGTTTGATTTGAAGTGTTAGAACTCAATTCCTGCACAAAAATGATTTATAATGATATGCTTAACTTTTGTGTTTGTATTATAAATTTGTTTTAATAAATAAATCCAATAAATTAGTTTGCCGACGTCAATAATTTATTTTTAATATAGTTTTGCAGCTATATTCGAAATTGAAACGATATGTATTCCAATCACGACCGACAAAGTTTCCCAATGTGTCATATTTATGACTTTGACAACAATAACATTAGTTCTTTGAAAAGACTTACCAAGTAATGTGATATATAAGTTTCGCAATAAAAATGTAGCATTGACGGTAAAATATTTTATTTATATTCGATCAGGCACGTAAATTTTTTAATATTTTCTATCTAAAAAAATACTTTTTAAGTAAATATATAAAAAAAAATTGACTTACTCAATTACGGGTTAAATTGTTAAATCTTTTTGAAGTATAATGAAAATATTTAAATATCGCACTATTGACTCTCATGCTTGGGTGGAAAATCGATACGTACAAACTTAGTTCAACATCCAAACGGACCGAAAAGCAATAATGTTAATCTTTGGGTCCAGTTGACGCTCATCCCCATCTGTTAGTTTCATTCCAGTTCTCGGACTTCATTCGTTTATCTCCGCCTCTCCCTGGACTTTTCTTCCAAGAATCACTCCCTTGACAAGCAAAATGGAGTAGGAAGGTTAAGTTAACACTCGGAACAAAAAGATATTCATTTTTAGTAAAATATATATCCTTCACAATAATTTAATTACCAGGTATTTTTATTTATTCAAATTGAATCTTACAATGCATGAAACTGTGTTTTTCAAAAAAAAAATTAATAGTTGAGAAATATTTGCTCGATACATCTATTTACAGCTATCAATAATATTTATAAAAGTACTTAAATGTCGTAATGATGATATGTAGATGTATGCCTCTGTGAATGTGTGTATGCGTTTATGTGTGCACTGTTCATTGGTTTTTGGCCTATGAAATCATGTTGCGTCTGTGAATAGGTCTATTACAAGAGAATTCTCGTATTGCAAGAATATATTTGCGATTCTATTGGTAACTGAATTTTCCGCGGCCTGAGTTTTTGGGTCGGAAAAGGGTTGTATGTCTAGAACGATGGGTTGGTATATTAAAATCAATACAATCAGGACAATCTACATTATTATTTATCATTATAAAAAGAAATGTAATTTTACGGCATTTGCGTCAAGAAGCTATTTTAATTTGACATAAAAAAAATAATTTACCTAGTGAAGAGCTTTTCTTAATGACTTCATTTATACAATAATCAAACACGCGTTGCAGATTTTTTTATACTTTGAAGCATGGTTACAAGCAGTAATGTAAAAGTATAAAAACATTATTGAAGAAATAAATTTTTGAAACTGAAACATTTAATATACATACAATTAGATTTCTATCTACAAGATGTGTTATTTCAATAAAGTTTTGTAGACTAAAACTCTCGTTCATTTATCCATACTAAAAATTATAAATACCCTTCTGTTTGCATGATTCAAATATAGTATCACAACATCTTTGTGTGTATCACACATGGTAGATTAGTATAAAAGTTAACGATTAGTCTCATTGGAATCAATTTTCTTTAAAATATATACGAATTAGGTAGACATGTTTGCAGTGAAGATATAAGTTCATTTCTAAAATCTTAAATTTGAAAAATGGAAGTGAAAAGTGGAGTGTAATGCTACTTTAATATATAAAGGTAGATAATTATTTAAATTACGTCGATTTCTCAAGAGCATAAAACAAGATATAAAAATATTTATAAATAGTATAAATTTAGTGGTTTGTCTCGAGTATTCTATCAACCGAGAAACGTATAGTTTTTCTTATATATTTTTTTATATAATATTTTTTATAAATTCATTCCAATATATATACTCGAGACAAACTGACGTAATTTAAATAATTGTCTATATAAGTAT